>JAOBRD020405774.1:5999-19282 GCA_027575215.2 Hydrozoanthus sils
TGGCCGCAGTTGTTCTGCTTATGCCATAGCTTGGTTGACTAAAATGACAACTCATTAAAAAACTGTTATTAGTGGCCGCAGTTGTTCTGCTTATGCCATAGCTTGGTTGACTAAAATGACAACTCATTAAAAAACTGTTATTAGTGGCCACAGTTGTTCTGCTTATGCCATAGCTTCAACCAATAAGCTGCAACAGAGTACTTACTAATCTTACCCACAACCTCAACTATTTTTGAAAGATCTACAAGTGTTATTCCTTTGTTGGAGCAAATTGAAATGTCTAGTGAAAAAAATATGTAAATGACTTTGTATTAAATGATAAATTCTCCCAGTGGTTATCAAGAGATGATGAGGATAATTTGGGGAGAGTTTAGAACTTAATCAAAAGTTACTTTTATTAGTTGTTTTTGCACACACCCTTTATTTGTTCAAAAAACTCTTTGATTTACCCTTTGATGGAGTAAATAACATTTGCTAATATGAAAGACCAACACTTAAATAACTTCCCAAATTTCACATTGAAGAAATTCAAAATCATTTTGTGATCATTAATTCCTGCTTGCTTATGTATGTACCAGAAACTTTTTAAACCGTTTTTGAAGGTATTGATTAATTAATTTGAATGATGAGTTGATTGATTGAATGATTAGCTGTTTGATTTCTTGATTGACAGGACAAAAGATGATTAGATGCAGTAACAGGTAGTTGAAATAGTAAAGATCATGCCAGACAGTTGCTCAGATGCAATAGGTGCATAGTTGGACAGTCAGGTTAACAAGCATATAGCCAAGTAAAGAGACAAACATGAAATGTTCGCTTAAAAAGGCTGACATTGTAGACTTTAAGTATAAAGTGAGGATAAACATGTTATAGGTTCAGTAATTTTCCAAATTGTTTATTTGGCTCTTCCCCACTGTTTAGTGTAGTATGAGAGACATATATCAAGTGGTTTTTAATACAATAAAAATTTATTTATTTTAATGATTTAACTTGTGAGGATTACTGTCTTGCTCAGCTCCCTATTTTGAGTAGTTGCATTAAGCATACATTTGTTCTTGTTAAAAACTTTGTATTTATGAAGTAAATTAATTTTTGTTTCATTTTCTAATCAGTTGTTTGACAATTATGAAACAGCTGAAATTGGAGCAGAGCTTGCTTTCGGAGAGTTGGAGGCGTTTGTGAAGCAGGTACTGTTTGTTATAAATTATGGTCCATCATTTTTAGAAGAGCTTAGGCTATCAGAAATTGCTTAGTTGCACTATACAAAACTTACTCAGGTAAAATGAAGATGACTTTAAGAGTCAAAAACGTTTTTTTTTTAAACCATTTTTTTAACTTTTGTACCAATTTGATTTTTTTTTATGTTTTTGTTGTATCACTTTTCTTTTATTCTGCTTTACCTGTTGTCAAATGACCTGGCCTTCTTCTTCCCTTATGGCTAATTGATGAGTAATGGTCTTTGGCTCTTGTAGGATGTAGTTAAGCCCATCTTTTACTGTTTTCTGCATGACTTCTATTCCAATGGCAGTTTGATGGATGTTAACTTTTTGCCTAATATGTAGGATGTGGCAAATTTCATTCCTGATTGTTTTCAACAAACCTCCCATTTCAGTTGATGTTTGGTAAACTTTGGTCTTGGGCTTATGTAGGGCATGGTTAATCCCATCACTGATTGTTTTTCACTTTGTATCAACTCCAGTGTCAGTTTGGTAAATATTGGCTTACGTAGGGTGCAGTTAAGCCTTTTCCAGTTTGTTTTACAACATGTTTTTCACTGTACTCTAGAGCTGTTTGGGGAGAATTGACCATTGGCTTATGTAGGGTTTAGTTAAGCCCATCCCTGATTATTTACCACATGGCTTGCACTGCAGTGGCTGTATGGTAGATATAGACTTTCAGCTTATGTTGCCCTTCTTGACCGCATTGTTATTGCTTTCCACATGGCTTCCATTTCAGACGCTGTCTGGTGAACTCTGACATTGCAATTGGACTTATGCTGGGTGTGGTTGCATTGAACCATGAATATTTCCAGATTGCCTTTATTTCAGTGGCTGTTTGGCCAATGTTGACCTTGGGTTTATATATTGTATGGTAAAGGCCATCCCTGATTGTTTTCCACATGGCTTACATTCCAAAGGCTGTTTGGTGAACTCAGACGTTGGGCTTATGCTGGGTGTGGTTGAGCTATTCAAGTGGTTTCGTGAGCTTTCACCTTGGGCTTAAGTAGTGTGTGTTTAATCCCATCCCTGATTGTTTTCCATATGGCTTCCACTCCAGTGGCTGTTTGATAGATATTGACTTTGTGCTTATATTGGCTGTTCTTGACCCCATCATAATTGCTTTCCACATGGCTTTCATTCCAGAGGCTGTTTGGTGAACTCTGACATTGGGCTTATGCTGGATTTGTTTGAACACTGAACCATTATTATTTCCAGATTGCCTTAATTTCAGTGGCTGTTCGGTCGGTGTTGACCTTGGGTTTGTGTAGGGTGTGATTAATTCCATCCCTGATTGTTTTCCACATTGCTTCCACTTCAGTGGCTGTGTAGTGGATATTGGCTTTTAGCTTGTGTTGGCTGTCCTTGATCCCATCTCTTACTGTTTTCCACAAGACTTCCACTCCATTGACCTTGGGCTTATGTTGGTTAAGGTTGAGTTTCATGGTTTCCACTCAGTCTCCTTAGATGGCTGTTTGGTGAATATTGGCCTTCGGCTTTTGTAGGATGCAGCCAATGAGTTATAGGTTTGAATTTCTGAAATGCACAGCAGAAGTATATTGCAGGCACAGTTGGAAATATAGTATTAAGTAATGTTCCGAGTAAGAACTAGAGAGGTCAACGGCAATGGAATGCAGAAAGGTGCTAATTACGGTATTATTAAACTGTTGATCTGATTGGCAACATTTTAAAAATGGACAATATCTCGATAAGTAAGCTGATGTCTTTCTTTCCAGTCTGCTCATTCGTTCCTTTCTAATTGAAACATTTCTCTTTTTAAATTTAAGAAAAATTCTATTTGTGGAACATTGAAAATAAAAAGGTTTTCTTCGATTTCATTTTGGAGTTCTATGATTGGCTTAAATATTATAGCACAAAAGAAACATTGTTTTAAAATAGAATTTCAATGATTACTTTAAAACTGTGTTTTATACTGGTCAATATATTCTCAGTATGAAAATTTAAACATTCTGGTGTGGGGAAGGCGAAATGTGGCAGAACAGTGGGAGGTTTTCTTGTTCTTACACGGACCATTACTTAAACATAATCAGCCTAGCTGTCAGTTAGTCAAGCATACTTGACCAGTTAGCTCTAGAGTGTAAGTCCTAGTAAGCCATTGTTGCTTTTAAGGAACTTGGTATAGATGATGGCGGTGACAAAGACAGGAAGTTTGAAATGGTAGATGACTTTGAACTTGATAGTCTGGATGACAGTGAACAAGTGGAGATACTTAAGTCTGCAGCTTCATGGCCTTCTGAAATGGGACTTGGAAAGGTAGTCCGGCACAATAATAACAGTAGAAATAGCAACAACAATAACAATAACAAGAATATATTGATAATTAATAAAATGATACTTATTCGATTGTCTTACAACTTAGATCATAACTAGATGAATTGCTGCTAGTTGAAGAAATTATTGATTCACAAGTTGAAAGCTCAGAAAAAGTTCTGAGTCACTGACGGGAATCAAGCTTTCAACCAATAACCAATAATTTCTTCAACTACTCATCCAAGTTTCAAACTACCAATTGCTGCTAGTCTTCATCAGGTGATGGTGTAGACTGGCTGATGGCTTGTCTTTATACTTATTGGCAGCTCATGGGTGCCCCTCTTTGCTGATTGGTTTGTCGGTTAAAGCCTTCTGCTGCCTAGTGTAAAGACCAGCCGTCATCCAGTCTACGCTGTCACCTGATAAACACTAGCAGCAGCAGTTGATTTGTCGCATTCATCTAGATATGAACAAATTTGTGAGAAAATCGAATAACTAATTAATCTTTTTATTTTTTGTTTCCACGATTAATAATCCCTTTCACTTTATATTGATGATTCTAATGGTCTTTAATAAAGCATGCTATTAGCTTACGAGCTCAATGTTTAAACAGAACTTGAAGTCAACAAGTGTTAAATCATTGTAGAAATTGTAGAAAATAGTCTCCACATCATTGGTATTCCGTGAAAATTTTCCCACACAGCATGTCATACTGTCGTAAAAAGAGTCCCCTTTATCCTCTGCAAAAAGATTAACTGGCCAGGGCTGGGTTATTTAAAGGCTGGTTAATTTTAACCCTGGGTTAAGCCAAAATTCAAGCAGTAATTTCTCCCCTGGGGAAAGGTTTACGGTTTTAATAAAATACTGTTTAGATTTAATTTTCTGTGCAAAAACTTATCAATTCCAAACTTACAGCCCAAATCAGTCTCTGTAGGAAACAAGGAATAGAGGATATTACATGGCCGTGTGGAGGTACGAATTTTATCCTCGAGTGTTGAAAAAATATTTCACGAGTGAGCGCACGGCCATGTAATTTTCTTTTTATCACATGTGACATTCTTAGTGAGATTTTCAATCATCAATAAAGTAGGTTGACAGTTGTTTCAACGGCGGGGGAAGGTGTAATATCAATCACATGTGATGATATGAAAATCATACATTCTGATTGGCTGTTTTTGATATCACCACGTGTGATTGATATGGGTGGCGGCTGATACGCTCTATAATTCACCGATCCACTATGTAAATATCGAACTAAGTATGTGATAAGGTAGGTTAAAAGTTTAACCCTGGGTTAGTGCTAATCGGCCTTTGAGCAGGTGGGCCCAGGAAAGCAATCTGATGAGAATGGGATTGAGCTTTGAGTTAGACATGAGTATGATTTATTTCAACAAAAACAATTATCACAAAAGTTATAAGAGATAGTAAGAGATGTGAAAAACGACTTGGTTGAGGCAGTGACACCTACAAGAAATTTTTTTGAATGATTAATGGCAAACTTGTTTTTGTTCGATGTACATTGAGATCCTCAAAATTTTAAGATTTTTTTACAATAGGTCTTCTTGTACTAGTACCGTCGGTCATTATTTTCGTTACCAACATAGTTATATCACCTGTACATATAGTGTCACCTGTCCAGTATAGTGCATTCCTAGTTGCCAGCTTGTAACCCATAATATACAGTAAAATCCCACTTTAAAGCTCTCGGCTTATATAACTTCATAAGGGGTTTTGGATGGGCTTATAAACGGGGAAGGAAGGGGCTTATATCTGGGGGATTTATATGCAGAATAAAAAATTCGTTGGCAAATGGATGGGCTTATATCCGGGGGGGGGCTTTAAAGTGGGATTTTACGGTACTTGATCAATATTTTCATAATGTGATGTCTTGAAACAAGAAGAACAGCAGTATTGACTTTAGTAAGAGGTTTGTTCCATCAAGCAATGAAGTAATCTTCATGGCATTTCAATCCCTTTAGAATTTAGGGCCTGTTCTTTTGGGCCTATTCCAATAAATCCAGATTAAGAATGAAATTTTGAACTTCCAAATTTTCAGGGCGATGAAATATCTATTTGAAATTAAAAACTCAAAAGAGTTTTACCACTGACAAATGTTTTTTTTTTCATAACTTTTCAGAAAAATCAGCCACATGAATTAGATAACGTTTTTATACCATGTGTTCCTGTTCCAGAATAGGCCCAACCGAATGCACCCTTAATTTCACCTTAAGTAGTACAAATTAAGTCAGTCAGTTGACTTGTAGTTTACTGATATAAGTGCTGGTCACCTTGTTAATACAGCAACCTTGTAGTTTTAACCCTTATAAGTATACTGCTAAACACGGTTTAACAAGCTTAAACTAAAAATGTTCTTACTTTAAAACCACTGCTTGAAAACCTGCAAAGTGACCATTTTCTTTGTCTTTACAAGTAGATTCTGAAAATGTCCTTTGCTTTAACTTATTCTGAAGTTTGTAATATTTTTGAGACTGTATGACTTTGGTTTTTAAAATATTAGAAGGATAAGGAATAAAATGTTTGAAATGTTGTTTCTAGTACTATAGTGGCCTGAATAAGCATGTGGCAAGTGCTGCCCCTAAGCCTCCACTGCTGGTACTTGGGGAACCTGGAGCTGGAAAAACCGTGTTACTGGCCAAGTGGTTAGTAAAATGAAATTTGAGTTTGGTATTATGTGTTTTGGAAAGTTTTCTTTTTGATGCGAAAGTTTGTAAGCTTGAATAGACACTGGGAAATAGTTGTTCTTGCTGTCACAAGCTTTTTCTCAGAAAAAACATCCTCCGAGTACCAAACGGGAATCGAAACCATGACCCTCTTGTTACCTGTCAGACGCTCTACCCACTGACCTACAGGAGCTTATATTGGGAACAGTTCACTTAAACTGCTTCATGGGTCCAATTCCCGTTAGGGATTCGGAAGTTTTTTCTTCCGAGAAAAAGAAGCCTGTGACAACAGGAACAATTCTTTCCCAGTTTTCTTTTTACTTTTGTTAATGTGATGCGCAGAACCAGGTTGCCAGAGCTGTAAACATTTTTTTGACAATGGACATTGTCCTATTGTCTAATGATGTCCTTGCATGGCCAGACACTTTGTTTTATAAATAACTGAAACTTGTGCTTATGGTTTAAAACGTAGTCTGGAAGAGGATGCAACTCTTTGTTATTCAGGTGGGAAATGGTAGTGGCAGTTGTAGTGGTAATGGTAGTATTAGTTGTGGTGGTAGGTGTAGTGGTAGTAATAAAAGTTTACAGTAGTAGAAGTAATAATACATGGTTGATTGCTCATTATGGTGGTGCTTCTATCTGTCATTTATAAACGCTTTCTGATTCAAATGCACTAGGATTGCGATGCAGCAAAGCAGCATGTCTGGCAGTCTCATTTTGTACCACTTTGTTGGTCCTCCATCATCCTCTAGTGCAAACCCAGCACTAATGTTGAGAAGACTGACAGTACAGGTAAAACCATCACGTCATTTTCTTCTTTTGCCCCCGTTGGGATGCTTGTTAGGAAATGTGAGAAACCCTATGACCATTCCCCAGTTTTGAATTGCAAATCTCTACTGCGCATATTAGAAATGTTAAATTGTTTACACATTTTTATCATATTCTAGTAAATGTCGAGCTCTCGAAGACATATCAGAAAAATTTAATGCAAAAAAAATAGTTTTCTTCGTAATATATGGGGCTTTTTGTTTAACTCATTCCAGTCTTCCCTCGGAAATGGGGAAAACAGCAAATGTTTTCCCAGTTTTCCTAGAGTTTTTCCAAAACAAGTATGGGTACCCCACAATTTTTTTCGTCAGTCAATCAAATTTCAACAGGACTCTTTGAAGAGAAAAAATAGGGAAAATCTCAGTGCTGCAAATGCGAATAAATATGAAAAACATAGATAAGGGTACACTGTTTCTTCAGGTACAGGAACCATAGCAACAACAAAAGCGCATGAAAATTCCTTCTTATCAAAAATGTTTTTGCTGAAAGTCACAAGAAAATTATTCTCCTAGTCCAGAAGAACTCTTTACGTTATCTTTCTTTATTTCCCTTATTTCCCTTATGCTCCTCGATGTTAACTTGGTTGGCCACATGAGGAAACTATAGTTTTAACTTCAAGCTTACAATAAAAGAAAAATAGCACTTGAGGGGATATTTGTGTCAATCATATCTCAAAAGTTAAAATGGGCACACCCCTTTTTTATTTCATTTTTGCAGTTTTCATATAATGATTGACAAATGGCCAAAGTTTGACAGAATTTCAGTGTAGGTTCTATTTCAATGGAATGACCTTAAGGTCCCAAGGCATGAAGATTTTTGACCCTAAGAAAAACTTCATAGCAGCGATTTTGAAAAAGGCGGGAAAAAACTGCAGAAAAAACATGCTCATTTTGTTTTTGCTTCGTTAAAAAGTATTTAAAAATAACTTTGATTTTTTTCTTAAAACCCCTTAAAAAGGACAAGTACTCATATCATACCAATAGATGGAGTACCCCCCGGGGGAGGGGGGGGCTTTCACCCCTAAGAGTGCCCAATGCAATAACAAGTTTGTACATTCTTTTAACTTTTGTTCGTGATATTTTGGTGGACAAGCAACTTACGTATTCTCAGCACTTACTTGATTCGGTAATCCATACAATCCATTTCACGGGGGACTAGCCTATGTAGCTTCACCAGAGCCCCGTTGGTAAGCCTTACTTCTACCTCTTGCGACGAGGACGAGAGGTTGGACTTCAGGAGATAATTATCAGCACTAATCTACTTTCTTTGTATTGCTGCCACAAGGAGAATTTAGGTGTCGACGATCACCTTAGGGGTGAAAGCATTAAGAAGACGTCCTAGTAACACATTGCTTTTTGTTTTTTGATAAAGTTGTTACGTACAAAACTAATATAAATACGGTTATGCAATACTGATTGTTCCTTCTCACTCACTGCAAAACCATAGTAGGTTGCCGAAAGAGCCGTTTTCGCGCAAGCTGATTAAGGAATGTTCTTGTCAAAAGTAGTTATCTTTTTCACTGGTTGGGTACCATTTTGAAAATGTGTTACATATGTTTTATCCGATATGGCAATATTTAGATGTACGAGTTTTGTAATCATGCTAAAGTTGCAATTTTTTAAGCAGTTCACGTTTTTACTGATTTGGCAATTTCTAGAATAGTTTAAACAAAACATTTTATACAGCAGAACAAACTCAAAAAAATAAAGCAAAGTTCTCAGCTTCCATCCTGAAGCCCTACCGTGGATCTAAAATCATTGCTTAATCTTTCAAACTTGTGCTGGTGTGTAAAAAAATATTTTGTAATTTTATATTTTATGTCCAAGGGGTGGAACTTTTGTTCACAAACTAAAATATTATGTTTTGTTGTAGTTAATGAGGCACCTTCGAGTCTCAACTTGTTTGACCGGTGATCCAGGCCTGCTTAAGGATGAGTTTGCTAGGTGGCTTGAAAGGGTGTCATCCAAAGTTGAAGGAGGAGTGACTGTGGTTATTGACTCAGCAGACATGTTACATGTATTAGTTTTTTTTTTTCTAGCATTCAGCTCTAAACTCGAGTAAAGTAAAGTTGTTAATAGACCCTTTCCATGCAAAAATAATTATATTAAACATATCAAGAAACTGTGACAAGCATCAAATTCAGCGTATCCGTATAAGCAAAATTTCGTAAACATTTCCTAAAAACTAATGCAGATATGAAGTTTTGAAACTTGAAGCACCAATGCCCGTCCACCTTACTTTTCAGTGGAAAATTATCCAGTTTCAAACCTTTATTTCTCCGTCAAATTGCGGCCAATCTTTATGAGACTTGTAGCTTTACTATTATTAGTAATGGTTACACTGACCGTTTTTACCGTGGAAAAGTGGTCATTTTACCGAGGGAAATACGTGGGTACTGTGTAACCGATCTTACCAAGGTAAAAGTCACCTTGGGAAGTAACTATGGATACATAAAAAAGAACAAAAGGTTTTCCTGTGACAGTTACCAAGCTAAAAAGTGTGCGTTATCTCGTGGTTTATCTTTCCCACGGCGGCTCCACCAATCATGAAACAGAGAATAGCAAACGTCACTTAGCGTATGACAGGAACAGCAAACATCAATTAGTTGTGTGTTATTTTTGGCTATTACAAGCAAGGCAAGGATGGCAAACTTTCGCACTTCTCTGTGAGTATTTTTGTCGTTTTTACCCACAATTTGGCCAGCTTTGCCATCGAATATTGCGTTTTAACATTACTATTGATTTTTGTAACATGAAATGTATCTCTTGTTCTTAATCTTAGCCCAAGTTACGAAAGACGAACAGTCGTCGCCTGCACGATCATTTCAGCGAGGGTATTTCTTTCATAATCATCTGAATATCAAGTGCTCTGTCGTTCAACATTGTTGAAACCAATTTTGGGGGTGAGGGAATGCCCAAGCCTGTCGAATAGACAGAGCATGACGAGTTCTACAAAATATATACATCAATCGCGAGGAATTCAGAAATCATAAACGTGCATATCGTCTACGAAGCCTTCGAAGAAGAAACAATTACATTGCAAAATCAAGCATAGAACGTTGTAGTAGAAGTACAGTAATGAGTGCAAACAACTTGCAGTTTTCAAACTCCTGATCCATCTTAGTCAAATTTAATTCTCCCGCAGAAACGTTAAATGTATTTTGACCGTAAGCCTAAGTAGTGGGTCAAGTATTACTACATTTGCACTGTGTAACCGAGATCTGTCAAACAACTGGAAACTCGAGCCGAACTCAACCCAAGATAAATTTCCCTCGGTAAACCCCATAATCCGAGCTAGTGTAACCATAACTATTATTCTGAGATTTACTGTGGACTCATTTTCCCGTTAAACTGAATATACTTCTAAGTCATGCAAGCATGACAAAGGTCTATTCTCCCAACTGAGACACATATTTTCTATGTAACCAGCTTATGAGAATTTTTACATTTTGTCACTATTTTTTTTTGTCGGAGCAATTCCCCATTTCTCAGTACCAGATAAATAACAGTACATGTTATTTTAAGAGAAGCGAGGTGTCAAGAGACAAGCAAGATCTAAAATGGTTAAAACAGTCCAAAATGTAACTGCTTGCCTCGTTACTGCATGTACCCATGGCCATAAATTTCCAGATTATCTGGAAAGCTTTTATAATTTTTTTTTTCTCAACTGACATAAAAGAATAAGTACTAGTCATAATTGTTAAAGTGTATAGTTTAATTAATTGTAGTGAAATGAAGTGATTATTGCGCCAGGAAGTGTAGCAGATTATATAATTACATGTATGTGCTAAAAATGGCTAACTGAAAGTATTCTTGAAATGAATCAATCTACAAATACAACGGAAACGTAACCTCAATCAGTACGATCCCAGGGAAAACCGAATAGTTTTAGAATTTGTTAAACTGCTGAAAATGTTTTTGGAAGGGATGGCCTGTACACATTACAAGTCTTTGTAAGAAACTCTTAAACTATAACTCTCTTTAAATCAGATGTTAATGATAATTTAAAACAGTTATCAGTAGAGTCATTTTTCATGTTTGAAGAAAATTTTTGTACATTTCAAAGTAAGTTTTTTATCAGAAAGTCCATACATTGCAAATCATTTTTTATATGGGGTGCACTGCCTGGGACCTATCACTCGAGATTTAGGTTCTCATCTCATATAATACACCACAGATTTGGTACTTTTCCCCAGCGCGAGTTCGCTTTGAGGGGAGATTGTTAGTGAGAAAAATATTAAGTACTACAAGCCATATTTCATCGCATTTTTCTCAACTTGGCAAACCAATGTTTTTATAGAACTCTTTTTGGAAGACTGATATCGTGTCTTATGATCTTTAAACGGCAAGTTAGAGCAAAACATTTCCTTACATAGTGAGTGATTTGATATAAATTAACCAAACACACTTGATTTGAATTGTATTTATAGTAAAGCAAGTTTTTCTTGTCTTGTTTTTGAAGGGAGGGCCCGGATATATGAAATGGCTGCTTGACCCATTGCCAGTGGGAGCACGAGTTGTCTTATCTGCAACAGAAGAAACTTGCCCTGCAGTCTGGAAGTATGTTTTTTTTATTGAACTTGTTTTCCTCTGGGTTAGGTTGTTCTTTAACAAACAGCCAAAAACAGGGTTCACACAGTCACGAAAAGTCGTGGAAATTGAAAATGCATTTTCAAGGCCTAGAAAAGTCGTGGAATTGGAGGAAAATTGCCAAGGTCATGGAAAAGTCCTTGACATTTATTAATGGTTATGATTTGATTGAGAAGACGAATGCTCATAAATTTTAACTTTTATTATGGATTTGTTTTAAATTAACAAATTTAAGTGCTTTTGCTCTAAATTCAAGAGTTGTCTTTAAAGGTATAATTGGCATTTAAAGTTGAATTGTGAGTAGCTTGTTTTAATGGATTGGATTCTTTGGCTCATTGACACTTCATGGAAAATAGCTTTTGGTCATGGAAAAGTCATGGAGTTTCGTTCCTCATTTTCGGTCTGAACCCTGAAAATACTTTTACTGGGCAAGAGTTGACACAAAGGGTGAGGAACTGTTTTAGATTTACATCAGCAACTAACAGGACCTAGTGAAATGTTTTTGCAGGTCATGGCGAATTGTTAGGATTGATCCCCTTGGAGAAAAAGAGTGCCAAGATCTGCTAATGTCTCGTTGGACCAACCCTGATATTCCATTAACTGCACACCAGGTACAAAAACCCTATCTATAGCTGATGCTTATTCGTGTTCTCAAGGATCTGCCTTCTAGGACTTACTTAAGTAAGGCCCGAGGATTTGACACTAGTATGGGACATGTAGATAGTGTCCCAGGATTTGTCTCTGTAGTATGGGACGTGAAGATAGTACCCTAGGATTTGACTCTGTAATATGGGACGTGTAGAGAGTACCCCTGGATTTGACTCTGTAGTATGAGACGTGTAGATAGTGCCCGAGGATTTGACACTAGTATGGGACGTGTAGATAGTGTCCCAGGATTTGACTCTGTAATACGGGACGTGTAGAGAGTACCCAAGGATTTGACTCTGTAGTGTGGGACGTGTAGAGAGTACCCCAGGATTTGATTCTGTAATATGGGACGTGTAGAGGGTACCCCAGGATTTGACTCTGTAGTATGGGACGTGTAGATAGTACCCCAGGATTTGATTCTGTAGTATGGGTCACGTAAGGAGAATCCAAGGATTTGATTCTGTAGTATGGGTCAGGAAAGGAGTACCCGAGGATTTGATTCTGTAGTATTGGTTACGTTGAGAACATCCCAGGGTTTTATTCTGTAGTATGGGTCATGCAGAGAGCACCCCAGGGTCTAACTCTGTAGTATGGCACGTGTAGAGAGTACCCGAGGATTTGATTCTGTACTATGAGTCACGTAAGGAGTACCCGAGGATTTGACTCTGTAATATGGGACGTGTAGAGAGTACCCCAGGATTTGACTCTGTAGTATGGGACGTGTAGAAAGTACCCTAGGATTTGATTCTGTAATATGGGACGTGTAGAGAGTACCCCAGGATTTGACTCTGTAGTATGGGACGTGTAGATAGTGCCTGAGGATTTGACACTAGTATGGGACGTGTAGATAGTGTCCAAGGATTTGACTCTGTAATATGGGACGTGTAGAGAGTACCCCAGGATTTGACTCTGTAGTATGGGACGTGTAGATAGTACCCCAGGATTTGATTCTGTAATATGGGACGTGTAGAGAGTACCCGAGGGTTTGATTCTGTAGTATGGGTTACGTTGAGAACATCCCAGGGTTTTATTCTGTAGTATGGGTCATG
>JAOBRD020405881.1:0-19281 GCA_027575215.2 Hydrozoanthus sils
GAGTTGCGCGCCGTAGTCGATCCTACCGCAAAGTCGCTCTTAAGAACAAGCAGAGGGGTGTGTTTCTAGCGTTCTGATTGGTTCACTCAATCTCGTCAGCTCGTACACCGAAGAGACCAAATATGGAAACTGACTGTGAAGTATTGTAAAGCGGAAATATGGTTCTGAATAGTTTATTAGCTGTCACTTTTCAAGTATCAATAGACTTGGAAAACTCAAGAAGTTTAATAAAACTATTAAAGTCCCGCTTATTGGATTGGAGATGGTTTATAGCGAACTCAGCGCTACGCCCCTCTGGTTATTCACCATCTCATATCCAGTGCACACTCTTGGATTAATTATTAATGAGTCTTTTTAGCAACAGTCTGAAAGGAATGAGGAGGGGTGGTACAAGATAGGTTGCTATGGAAACCGGACATCCCAGACCTTCCCAATAACAAAGCACGCAGTCTTGCTAGGCTACACAACTTACTCGGAAGGCTAGGGAGAATCCAGAGTTACTGAGCGAGTGCGATAACATCGTAAGAAAACAAGAGGAAGAAGGAATTTTAGAGAAAGCACCAGGGGAATTAGTCTTAGGTAGAGATTTATATCTCCCATTCAAGCCTGTTGTAAGAGAAAAAGCAGAATCAAAACTGCGACTGGTGTATGATGGATTGGCAAGAGCTTCTAGTACCTCCCACTCCCTTACCGAATGTCTAGAAGCGGGACCACCCTTGTAGAAATTGATGTTTGGCATAACAGCTGGGAATCGATTTTATCTTGTAACACTAACAGGGGGTGTTAAGAAATTATTTCTCTCAGTGGGAATCAAGGAAGAAGACCGTGATGAATTGCGGTTTCACTTTGTTGATCTAAGTGAGCCAAAAACCATGTACCGCTGCACCCCCGCCTTGTTTGGCTGAAACCACTCACCCTTTTTTATTAGGGGAAACACTTGAACACCAAGTAGCTATGAATCGCAATACCCAAGACGGATAGATGAAATCAAGAGCAGTCTATATGAAGATGATATCAATCTGAGGGGACATCTCGTGAGGAAGTGCTGTCAAAATCTCGAGACCGCGAACTTTCATTTGTACAAGTGGCATTCCAATGGTCTAACTTTAGAACCAGAGCAAGCAGGGGATGGAGAGACCAAACTTCTAGGAACTACATGGAACCCAGTTAGGGACATTCTAATTGTAGTTTTTTAGAGATCAGAAGAAATCTTACAAGTTACAAAGAGAAAGGTTCTGAGCAACTTAGCAGCAGGCTATGACCCCCCTAGGATCATAGTCCTAGGCAAAACGATCTATCGCGACGTGTGTGACCACGAGTTAAAGTGGAACGAAGATCTTTCAGCCGATTTAGCACAACACTCGAATGTGTGGAGCGACAAGCTCCCCAGAACTATCGAAGTTGCTAGAAGTATCATCCAAAGTTGGGAGTACGTTCAAGCTATTGATCTACACGGCCTCGGTGATGCTAATGCAACTTCAGAGGTCGTCTACGCAGCGGTCCATCAAGTGTCGGGTGTAGACCAGGGACTTGTTGCAGCAAAAAGCAGACTAGCAAAGAAAGGCCTAACGACTCCTAGATTCTAACTCGTGAGTGGTCAAATGGTTGCAAGATTAACTGGCAATATACGAGAGGCACTAAAAGGGCTACCAGCGAGAAAGTGCTACCGCTACCTAGACAGTACAGTAGCCTTATACTGGATAAGTGTTCAAGGGAGTTACAAGCCGTGCGTCAGTCTAGTGGATATACAGAGCAAGGACTACATCACACGGGGGCATGTCAGCACAGCAGAAAATCTGGCAGATCTTGGAAGCAGAGGGTTTTACGGCAACAAGCTCAAGGAACGATGGCTCAATGGGCCTCAATAGATAAGCAGACCACAAGAATGGCCAAAACAAAGATAAAAGAAGTCAAAAGAATCTGAGATTGAGGCGAAACCGAACAAACGGGAGCAACCCAAAAAAACAGAGACCAAAGAGGACATCTTCGACAACCTACTAACAAAACACTCGTTATGGACGACAATCACGATCTCTGCATGGATGAGACAATTCGTGAGAAACTCCAATTTAGTCAAAGCGCAAGGCTGACCGTCAGAGAGGTCCCTTAAGGACGGATGAAATCCAAGCCAAGGTGCGATGGTGGATAAAAAGCATACAACAGTGTCATCTCGAAACAGATGAAATGAAAGAGGATGTGCTGAGATTAAACTGAAAGCAAATGAAGGCGGTCTATTTGAGTGTACGAGGACATATCGAAGGCCACTACCCATAATAAAGATACCGCCGAGGGCATTGTTGACTGAGACGCTCATTCAAGCACCTTATACGGGGGTGTTGGAACCACAATGACAACGGTAAGAGAGAGATATTGGATTCGCCCCCCCCCCTCCCCCTCCCCAAGATACCTGAAAAAACGCCTAATCAAGACCTGTTATAAGTGTAAGAGGACGTATTGAAGGCCACTACCCATTAAAGATACCGCCAAGGACATTGTTTGCTGAGAAGTTGGTGCTGGACGCTCATTCAAGTGAGCGACACAACCTGAAGTAGAAACAGCTGTACCTGGCGATAGGAGAGGTGGTGCTCGTTCACGGAGATGAAAGATACAGAGGAAAGTGGGCACGTCGGAATGGTATAGAAATTCTTCAAGGGACGTGATGGAATGGTATGGGGAGTAGAGCTCAAGACACCCAGAAGGGTTCTCCACCAATCAGAACAGCTGCTTTACCCGCTAGAGTTAAAGCCCGGGGGGAGGTCACTTCGGGTTTAAAAGAGTAGGAATGACCGTCGGAAAAGTTCCCAAAATACCCTAAAAGTTTCAAGGCATAAAATTTTCCACCCCAAAAAATACCTCTTCACTTTAAAATATAACCCTAAAAAAAACAATTCGCCTTGTCATCGTACGCACTGACGAAGTCACGTGAGAAAGTACTAACCGCCCGAGAGATCAGTACAATTTCCCGACTTGCTCGAGAAGGTCACAGAAGTTTTTAGAGTGTTTACAAGACTACAAAATCAACTTTATATTGATCGAAATACAAGCTCGTGGCTCAGAAGACATCTATAAAGGGGAGACTCTCCTCAGTAGATACAATAAGCTTGAAAATTATCCGAACTATGGATAAAACTGAGCCGCTTGACTCAAGCAAACACGGTGACTCGCCATCTGCAGTTGAAAATGCCTACTCTATCATCGATGCTATTTCACGTATGACACAACAATTAGTAACTTCAACAGCAACGCTCAATTTCTCAATGGACAGTTCCTTTGGGGACATGAAAGAGACGTTGAGAAACCTCGTTTATGTCGAAGAAGGTCAAGAAAACAATCATGGCGCCAGCTCTGACTCAGAGAAGCGCCCGGGCAAGATGCCAAACAACCCAAACAAAGATGGCGACACTCAACTGGGTGAAACATCCAGAACAGTCGATAACAACGACCAAATCTCCTCAAAAGATAAAGAGGATAATTTGCTTTTTCCCCAACCCACGGCAGGGGAAAACAAAGTACTAGCAGGAATTGCTAGTGTGCTCAAGTTGGGGCAAAAGAAAGCGCCAGCGGTAAACGAGCAGTTCGCAAGCATACTAAAAGAAGTTATGCGCGAAAAACTGGAGGACGAGGTACTTACAGAGACAAAAAACCGTTACACCAGACCTGAAAATTGTGAATGTCTGGAACCGACGAAGGTAAAACACTTGACGTGGGGTAAATTAACCCATAATTCTCGAACGAACGACTTTGAATCTAAAAGGCATTCAAGCGAATTTATTAAAGGGAGTAACTCCCGCTGTCTCCATTGTAGAAACTCTGGTTAAAGTCCAAGGCGAAATACCATCGGAACTACTCGATATAAAAGCCTGATTAAAGCAGCTACTGACTCGGTAGCTCTTTTGGGAGCGGCAAACTTTGGCGTTAATAATATGCAAAAACCCGACAACAATAAGCCAGAGTTGAATGCGGACTGTAAACACTTATGCTCCCCCTCGGTACCATTTACAGAGTACTTATTTGGAGACGACCCAGACCTTTCTAAACAACTCAAAGATTTGGCTGAAGCAACCAAAGTGAGCAAGAAAATTAGCAGAAACGAATCAAAAAAGGATTCATTCAAAGGACAAGTCATTTAAAAATGATAAAGGCAGGCGATTTGGATATAAATACTCCTCAAACCAACATTTAAACTCAATCTCATCTCACAAAAACAAGGAGGAGGGGAGAAAGCAAAAATAGGGCCAGTGGACTCCTCTACAGCCACTGAAAAGGTACCTGTCCTGTTAATGCTGGCAGATTTTAAGAGTTTGTCTTAGAATGACACAAAATAACATCAGACCCTGAGGTGTTAGATTGGGTGCAACATTGTCATATTGAGTGCATTGACAACACTGAACCCATTCAGTTTGGTGGGCATAAAATCACCAGATTTAATCACTCAGAATTGCTAACTATTGAGTGGGAAATTGAAAAGCTTTTGAACAAAGGGGTAATTGAACAATGCTCTCATACAGAGGGAGAGTTCTTATCCCCTATTTTTCTGAGGCTAAAAAAGAATGGAGTTGACTATCGAATGATATTGAATTTAAAATAACTTAACAAGTTTGTAGTTTACAACTATTTCAAGATGGAGTCATTACACTCTTTTCTTGATTTAATGTCTCCAGGCTGTTTTAATGACATCTGCAGACATCAAAGATGCCTACTATACAGTGCCAGTTGCCCCAGCACACCAAAAATATCTGAGGTTTATGTGGAGGGACAAACTATCAATATGTTTGCATGCCTAATGATCTAAGCTCAGCTCCTAGAATATTCACTTAATTGCTTAAACCTGCCTTCACTCTGCTTAGAGAGAAAAAGGTTTTATCATCAACCTATATTGATGATGTTTACCTCCAGGGAGATACAGTTCAAGAATGTCATGATAATGTTTTTAAAACTGTAAAATTGCTTAGGGGCCTTGGGTTTGTAATCCAAGAGGAGAAGTCTCAGAGCTTTCTCGACAACTGTCATATCTAGGGTTTATCTTAGACTCTGTCACAATGACTGTTAAGCTTACTCCTGCTAGGATTGAGAAAGTAGTAAAGGCATGTAAGCAGTTAAATTCAAAACCCCACTGTAAAATTCAAAAGCTTGCAGAAGTTATAGGACTTATGGTTTCTAGCCTCCCCGGTGTGGAATACGGGCGTCTGCATTACAGAAGCCTGGATTATGATAAAACTAAATCTCTTAGGGAAAACAAAGGAGATTTTTCTGCTGAAGAGCAAAGTTGCAGTGGAGGGTTTCTACCCTTCCCATGGCTTGTAAGAAAATATCTCATGGGGAACCCATAATAATCATACAAACCGATGCCTCTTCCCGAGGTTGGGGAGGGGTGTAAGGTGGCCAGAGAACGGGGGGAGATAGACCCCAGAAGAAGCATTGCATCACATTAACTACTTGAAACTATTAGCAATATCTTTGAAAGCCCTATGTGATAAAGGTAGCAACACACATATTCAAGTGCAGTGTGATAATACTACTGCAGTATGCTATGTTAACAACATGGATGGGCCCCGCTCTATTCTGTGCAACACGATTACCAAACAAATTTGGGACCAGGTTGCAAGAACACAGAAGCTGACACGGAGTCCCGTGAATTTAATGATCGTACAGAGTGGAAAAGTCAAAGCTGGTACCAAAAGCTACTACGACTTCTGGTGGAGCCCCCAGCTGTCATAGAGCACAGGAGGAACCTGCTCTCATTACCAGGGACACAACAGCTTCACCCGCTTCGAGAGAAACTGACATTCTTGGCATGTCACTTGTGCGGAAACTCTATGATGACAGAGGCTTTTCAAAGAAAGCAACCGACATTATCTTACAGTCATGGCGACCATCATCTCAAAAACAATATGAGACACACATTCGCAAGTATTCTGTGCTGAAAGGAAAATTGATCCAGTTCTCACGCCTATAGCTAATGTTTTTGACTTCGTAACTTCCATGTATGATCAGAACTTAAGCTACAGCAGTATCAACTCAGCACGCTCTGCTCTTTCAGCCATTGTGCAGGTCCCAGGACTTGCCAACGGTACATTTGGCGAGCATCCAGATGTTAAACGTTTTATGAAAGGTGTTTTTCAAGTTAGGCCGCCTGCGCCGAGATATAATAAAATAGGGGATGTTAATACACTGCTTCAATACTTGCATAGTATGGAAGACTCAAAGGATCTCTCACTCAAAGACTTAACCTTAAAATTTGTAATGCTAATAGCACTTGAAGCAATGGTGAAAGAAGAAAACTGCTTTACGTTTATGACTAGAAGTAACATTAAGCAAAATAAGCCTAAATTTAAGTTCAGATCGTGTAGTTAAGTTAAAAGCTTACCAGTAGGACCAAAAACTTTGTGTCTTTAACACATGTTCAGTTTACATTGAGAAAATTAGTTTGTTACGAGGGAAAGAAACATTCTTACTTATAACACATCAAAAGCCCCATAAAAGGGCCAGCAGAGATTCTATCAGGAAATGGATTCACTCGATAATGGGAATGGCAGGCTTGGATGTTAGCACCTACAAGCCACATAGTGTTAGGTCTGCAGCAACATCTAAAGCCAAAGCTAATAATGCCTCACTTGATGATATCATGAAAGCGGCAGGTTGGTCTTCAGCCACTACTTTCGCAAACTTTTATGACAAACAAATAGACTCGGGTGTAACCCTCGCTGACTATGTACTGGGTTGAAAAAAGTTACGGTTTATTAAACTTTCGTGTGCAATCAGTTGCTTTAAAATCTCACGTGACTTCGTCAGTGCGTATGATGACGAGGCAGAATCGATAATTAAACGAGACTTAACTGTAAGTTGAAGTTTGATTGGGATTCTGCCGAGTCATCAGTAGCACAAGAAGTCACGCCCAAACCCAGAAGGTTATCCCTCCCATGACTATTGTGCTACAGTTCTGATAGCACACTCAAGGCTTTAAAGACTGATCTCTCGGGCGGTTAGTGCTTTCTCACGCAACTTCTTGTGCTACTAATGACTCGGCAGAATCCCAATCAAACTTCAACTTACCTGGATAGCTAGCAGGTCGGCGCTAAGTCCCCTCGTGTTGCGCCGATCGAGATATGCAATAAGTAAAGGCGCGTGCGTAATAGGGCGTTCGCCAAAGGACCTTTGTCATAACTACTTGTTCAGTACGCACGTTTGCTAAAACATGGGACTGAGCTTCAATTTTTTCAACCCTAAAAACTACAAGGCTCTTGGTTTAACACAGGATTGTCAGCAGACCCAGTTCCAAAAGTACCAGAACAGCTTTAAAATCCACAAGCACAGGAGTTCAGGCCTAAACACCGGACGGCACAAGTTCGCAAGACACAGATACTGAACTTTGAAGCATAAGATATTCTTAAGACGTTTATAGCATAGAAGAGTTGTGTAACCGTAGTATTGTTACAGTTACAACAACAAAGAAAAGAACTCTGAGGCTCTCATAATGAGCCTCGAATCAAGGGATATATGGTGTCGGAAATTATTTTTTACTTAGTGTTTAGATATAGTGTATAGAAAATGTAAACTAGCTAAAGCCAACATGTGACGTATAGAAATGAGAACCCCGTGTTCAGCAGCTCTCCACTACAATCGGAGTTAGTTGGCTTGATAAAAACGCTCAATGATCAGGACTTTCTTTCCCTCTTTATTCATTCATTCGATCTTGCTACTTTCGACATTTTCTACACTCTTTACACTTTACGTCTATGTACATTAAATCTGATTTCGCTACAAATGTTACAAGTTTATATCTCTACAAAAATATAAGCACGTAAAGGTTAGGGTTTCCGCAAGAACATGCAAGTTGTACTACGTACACAAATTCACTGGTAGTGTAGGAACGCAAATGCGTTCGAATAATTCGTGACTTTAAGTACATTCATGACACGCTTTTCTAACATGGAATAGATCTGTTTCAATATACCGTCCATTCCGGCGCTACGTTTGTTACATGAACTGTCCTCTCTGGCGCTATGTTTGTTACATGAACCCTACATGATCGTGATTCTCAAATTACAAAACCACAGTCTTTACAATATCTACTTGTGTTAGATGTCTTTTCCTTTCAATACTACTAAACTATTAATTTGATTAATTACAATTCGTCCTCTTTGTTTTGCTCTTACATTATTAATTCACCACACCCCGTACTTGGGGGAATCTTTCGAAATCAATTTTATATATCGTGTTTGGTTTTACAAGCAAAACATGAACTTTATTGTGAATCATTAACGCAAAACAAAATCAATACAGCGAATGAAACAATTGCCAAGAACGCTACTGTGCTAAAGGCATCAGAAATTACCAGTAAGCCAGAATAGCAAGCCCGTCAGTACTTGTGACAAGGTATATGCAAGTAGTATGCCAGAAGGGAGGGGATACCTTATAGAACGTCGGTATATCAAATGTTTAACTTATAGGCATCTGTTTCTATTAAACATCATACTTGTTACAATTTTTCAAAATTAAAATAGAGGCACCTTGAAGACTGTTAAGTTGTTTCAGAAACTTTACAGACTGTTCTAAGTCTCCTAAACCTCTCTTTTCTTGAAAAATAAAGAGACGCTGGCGAAACAGATTAAAACTGGGAGGTAGCTGGCCATCTTTTCAGGGGGGAGGGGTCGTTCATTCGAGGAATCGTTGCATGCACGTTTATTTTGGGTTTAAAATCGTGGAGTTGAACTACATTCTCCCCATATGGCAACAAAATTTAAACTATTCTGTTGATGTTTAGCGAACGGAAAAGAACTCGTAGCTTAGATAACACAACGTCCCAGTCTAAATAGCCGACTTCAAGCAAACGGGATTCGCCTTCAATATATTCATATGGCCTCCTGCCATGCGTGACTCTCAGATTGCAGACTGCCATTAAGTGACCCGCACAGAGCTTGTGATTAACTTCGTTTCTCTTGTCTCTGATCAGTTGAGCGAGTTTGTGGTAAGCTTGATAAAACCTTTGGACATCTTCCAAAGACATCGTTGTCAAAATGGATTCCCTGCTAGGATCGTTGAAAGAAAACTGCTTGATCTTCCCCATATGGTCGAAACTGAAATAAATGAAATTATTTAGCACCACGAAACAACAATAACGTTTCATGTGTTAACGACCTATACACCACTTGTCAGCTTACTTATTGGGTGTACATGTTCTCTCTCTTTTGACAGTTTGCTCAAGCTAAACAGTCCCAAACTCAGCCAGCTTCGCCCAAGACATCCACAGCACGACTATCCATGAGCAAGAAGTTTTGGTCTTCCTTGATGTATAGAGTCACTTTTCACCAACACCCCCATTAAGGGTGGTGTGGAAGCTGCGTCAACTTAACTCTCAACTAAGCTCTCCGCCAGACCAAGCTTAAAACCCGTTCATATTGTGGACCTACTCAGTTCCGTTTTCAGGTCCTCATACATCATTTATTAGGGCTCTTATTGTGAACAGAAAGAAGGAGCTGCCCTGGGAAGTCCAGTTTCGCCGTTGTCGCCAACCTCATGTGGAGAGTTTCGAACGAGAGGCCTTAGGGTTAGGGTTTAAGGTTAGCAGAATGCAAGCCAAGAGCCTGGAAACGCTATCTGGACGACACCGTTCTCATAGCCGATCGATTTAAGACAGACGCCTTACTGAAACATCTCAACAACCAGCAGCCCTCCATCAAGTTCACCATGTAGACCGAAAGTGAGAACAAGACCACCTTTCTGGGAGGACTAGTAGACAGGGACCACCTAAACACTAGTTTTGACCGTAAACCGACCCAAACAGACCAGTACCTGGTTTATGACTTACACCATCCATAGTCAGTTAACACGATAGAGCCAATCGGATTATCGCCAGACCAAACACCATGGTAAGCGAAAAGCAACATCTTACGTTGGCCCTCATCTCCAATGGTTACAGGCCCTTTTTATTTTTGCAGAAAGTCACCAAAACCAATCACGCATACTAACCAGTTTTGACTTTCGTTGTCACTGAGAACAATCATTATCTACAAGAGTCCCGTGAGCCTGCTCTTTGACGATTCTGCAGGGCCACATGTCTTCAGTATAATCACGTGTTTAAACTAGTTAAGGTAGCAATCTCGTTTTTGAAACATTCTTTTTGAATGCAACTCCGATTATATGAAGGATGTTACATGGCCGATTATATGAAGGATGTTACATTTCAAGTGCTTAAAAATATATATTTTCAATAAGGGAAGAAAAATTTCGTATCTCCAAGCGGCCAAGTAATTTTCTTTTTATCACATACTTAGTGAGGTTTTTCATGTTTCTCTCAACCATCAACGAAGTAGATTGACAAGCTGTTTCAACGGCAGGAAAAGTTTCATATCAATCACACGTGATGATATGGAAATCGTGCATTCTGATTGGCTGTTTCTGGTATCACCATGTGTGATTGATATGGGTGGCTGATACGCTCTATATTCACTGATCTGCTATGTAAATATCGAACTAAGTATGTGATAAACAATTATATCAAACTAATGAACAAAGTTACCATTATCCTTCTCACTCTTACTAGGCTCCCTTTTTCATCTCGACGGCGAGGCAGTAGGGTTGGTTTGGGAGGCAACAATCTTAATAATTTATACATTTACTGATACAGCTTACCCTTTGTGAATGAAGTACCCTTCGTGAAGATTAATGGCCGGAATCAACGGCTTAATGTCCCTGTCCACGGACGGTGTGGCGAAAGAAAGCCGCACAAACGTTCAATATAAAGAGCCAGGGGCCTCGTCCTTTCGAGTCACAGTTTTTACCAACTGAACAAAGCACGCAAACACTGATGATACTAAGTGACGGTGATGATAATGATAACATAGAACAGAGGGGTTGGCACAGTGGTGAGATCCTGCCTGCCACTCTTGGGGTCCACTGCTCAATCTCCGCCTTGGTCGAGAGCCGAATATTATATGACCTTCTTTCCCGCTCAGCTTTCCATTCTCCAGTGGTCGGTAAAATGAATACAAGCATACACGGACCGCTTTGAAGCGGCGGCAAGAGACGCCTGTGTGGTCCGCTGGGGGTAAACTGATCATTGTGAAGCACCTTTAAATATATTCACGACAAAGGCGCAATATAAATGCACCAGTTTATACACCTTTTTACTTTTTTAAATATAAGTCTAATAGTTTTAAATGGCTTTGCTAATAATACTTACAAGAAGGGAGTCCTGTGATGACGATGATGGTAGCTTCCCCTAAACTTTTTGCTGCCTTCATCTTGGAAGGGAAGCCAGGATTTTGTCAGTAGCTCAAAGCTCTCTGGATCAGTTTCCTTCATCTTATTGGCGACATTGAAGCCATCAACATAAATACTGTCCCCTCCAATGGACACAGACCTGATACAGTGAAACATTTGCACCTACAAGAGATTTAGTTTGCAGAGATATTTAGATTATGGAGAGGATGATTAAAAAACTTAAGCAACATTGAGTGTAAGTTAGGTTCTATATATAAAAACATCGTCCTTGATTTCAGGAGTATAAAATTGGTATCATTTTATGAAAAAACATAAAAATGGGTTTTCCTACTAATTAAAAGCCTCCTTTCCGACTAGTTAAAAGTCTTATCGGCAGAAATTTTAGAATATCATACAATTGTTAAGCTTTTCTTGGTGTTGCTTGAATTGATAAAACTGTTATCTCACCAACCCAGAATAGAATGTGATAACACTCACAGATTTCGTGTAAAAGCCAAACTTTGCTCGCTTTTACTGGCCCCTTGAATGTGGGCCAGATTTCTAGAGGTCGCTTTTGGACATTATTGCAACTGCTTTAGAATAAGGGGCACAACCTTCTGTTACAAAAGCAGGAAGAATTTTTTTTTAACCTAAATGTGGAGGGAGCAACAAAACCAAATCAAAGAAGAAATTAAACAGAGAAGATGGCGATGGATTGGGCACACCCTGAGACGAAGCATGTTCATTCAGCACCAAGCACTGAGGTGGAAACCGCAGGATGACAGAAAAAGAGGAGGCCAAGGAACTCCAGGAGAAGAGGTCTGGGGCTGAGATGAGGACTGCTAAATGGTCTTGGGCATAACTTCAAAGCACTGCTCAGTACAGGGAAAAGTTGAGGAGGGAGATCATCGGCCCATACCTCACTAGAGGCAAAAGCACGAGTGAGGAGTGAGTGAACAACTTTTTCTGAATGAATGACGCAAAGCAGATAAACAAAGGTGCACAGAATTTAAAAATCCTATCACAGTTTAATCTTCCTAAATAGGAAGCTAGCTGTTGCATAAAGTTTGTTTATCTGTAACAAAATCGCAATCATTCTGCGAACAAAACTGCTTAATTGTCTTGCGTGTATCACGTGTTTGATTTCTTTTAATTTGATCTAGTTAAGTTGTACACTCTCCAAAAACAAACTTCTTTTTACAAGCACACAACTGTGGGTTGATTTTAATGGTTGTACGTGATGCGTCGACCAACTCGAACAAATAACTGGGTTCTAGAATCTACAAAATGATTTGCTGTTCAAAATTCACAATTCTGTTACTTTTCTCCGGAGTAAACAGATCAGACTGTACAAAAGAGCAAATAATAAAATAAGAACAACGTTCTATGAAGGCCCCACAGAAAAACATAATGAAATAAATAGTATTAACAAAATAGAAAATAAGTGATCGAGTAATATATAATACTAAAATTTACAATGTATATGTAAAAATATAAAAGTTTGTAATAACTTTATAACTTTATAAGAACAACAAAGAATAAAACTATATAACACCCCTATAAGTTTTGATTTAAAATTGATTCAGTAGAGATCGACGCGTAATCAAAATACGACATGTCACAGTGTAACGGAAGATTAAGGTTTGTGTATTCAAGGCAAGAGTTCGTTAACGTCTTTTTCTTCTTTTTTGGACGAGTTACAAAAAGAAAAGAAAAGACGTTAAGGAACCCTTGATTCCAGGTTGTCACTGTTAGTGAGGCTTATCAACCTTTTTCAAAATATAACATTGAATAAAACGACTTCTTACCTGGGCGAATAATCAAAGTGTGGCAAATGACAGTGTGATGGTAGATTAAGAGGCGTATAAGCCAAATTATCCTCTCGACCTTAAAGGTCAAAATCAAACATTTGATTTAAAAGAGATTCTTACTTACACCAGGCGTATGATCAAGGTACTGCAAATCACAGTGTGAAGGTAGATTTAGATTTGTGTAAGCCAAATTATCAGCGTCGGGACTACTCTCGACTTCCATAGTTGGTCTGCCAAAGCAAGAAGCATCGTTAGAAGCATCCAAGGGATTAACTTACCATTTTACTACAAATTACAGATTTATAGACGTTTATACTTTTGGTCTTTTAAAAGCGAGGTAAAAGTAAAAGGAATTGTGTTGTAGGAGAAAACAAAAGGATAAGACCAACAGTAGCTTAGATAGCGTTCGAATAGTTCATCCAATAGTACACAAAGCCCTGTACCATTTTACTGCAAACTAAAATTTTATACTTTATAAAGTGAGGCGAAAGTAACAAAAATTGTCTCGTAGTTAATCAGAACTGGTCGACAAGAGTGAAAACAGATGAACTAGAGCTCTCGCAAGGACAGTTCCATTTGCACATATCATAAGACCTTAGACAGTAGCTTAGCTAGCGTTCGCTCAGTTTACTACTAGTACACGAAACTCCATTGCATACTCAAGTAATTTCAATTGAGCACATTCCTCGACCACCTAACATTCATAGTAACGTTGCACCTCAAAAACTCTGAACTGACTGTCAGGTAGTGGAATGGGAACTGCTGCATTCTTCCTGTTGGGTATTTTGTACCATACATCTTCTTCCATGATTAGCCCGTTAGTGGAACGTCATTGTAATCAGAATGGTTTGTAACTAAAAACCAGTTTTAAGATAATTTAAAGTAACATCTAACAACAACAACAGTTTCTTTGCTACCTTAGTTGCAGTGTAATACTTACAAATAATTACTCGACTGACAACTAAGCTATTCCCATCTAGAATAGTCGGTTAGTAGCTAAACAAAGCCGGATAGATTATATGTTTCATTATTGCATTAATGCATGGATGGGGATAAAAACACCATTGGAAAAAAAGAAGCAAAAACACATTAGAACCATCCATCGGAAAAACAGAATACGTACAAGAAAGCGAGCTAAATTGAGAAGTTGCTGTTATGAAGTTACACATCTTATTGATGTTGATCAATGAATCAAGACCCACACTGGGAAAATGATTGCAATGCATCGTTCCTTGTTTTATTCTCGAAGACTCTAAACCTCTGATGTGTTACATCGATCCGCACTCAGAAAGTTCCATATTACTACCCCCTTACACCGTACATATCAATGGCATCGCCCCCGTACAACAAGAATTAAAATGTGTTTACGTGTTTACTGCTAAAGCCATTTTGTAAAACTACACTAAAGAAATACGGAATCAGCCAAGCAAAAAGTCCCACAAGGGCGTTATCTTATCTGTTATCTCTTTTATGCGCCGAGCATTCGACAAAAAAGAGATAGTACATGCAAGTAAATTAAACTACCTTATAGTCAAGACAACGCTGAGCAATAAAGTGTTGGGGAGGAGGGAGAAGGGGCGACTAACTCACTGGCTTCATGTGTCACAAATACACAACACGTTAACTACTGTACTGATTCTCTGGCAATATTTGTTAATGCTCTTTCGAGTTCGTAAATTTAGATTTTAAGCTTGCGACCCATTTCCCAATAGGAAACTAGGAATAGAAGCTGAATGATCATTTTCAAGTTTCTTGTTCAAAATTTATAACTTACCCGTACATACTTATTTTCAAGTGCCCCACCCTATCTCCCACGCGCTGGAGTTGTCCTATTTCAGTCGGGACGTCAGTCATTAATACAATTCCGTATGTGTAGAGCGAGTTCAACCATTGGTACAAAGCCTCTTCATCTGCCATGAACTTATCAAACTCCACGCAAGGAATGTTCCCCTGCATTTCATTTTGACCCCAAACTTTAATGCCATCTGGGACAATCGAGTTTTGACCAGGTGAAGGCGTCTTTTCTGGAAACTGGCGATCCAGCAACCAACCAGAAGCAAAAGAGCTCACGTGACCATCTGGCCATGTGACACGAATGCTTGCACTGTCCTCTGATATAGATACCGCTGTACCCGAATAGTCCGTACTGCAGACCTGTAGGGTTAACCAATTACGTTTACGAAAGGATTTAGTACCGTATTCCATTCAAAGTTTCTTGTTGACCAATTTATAGAGGACCATTCTTTGTCATCTATAACAACAATTAGTTTCGCAATAATTAGAAACAAAATTTAAACATTAACAGTAACGAAAACAATAAAAATAGTATACTAACACAATAATGAACTTGTCAACAATTAATGACCACATATCAATTTTGCTGCTGTTAACAAAGGAAAAACAAACGAAAAAGCTCTGCTTTAATCTTTAGTAATTGTATGCCTTAGTACTGCAATTTCGTCTATTTTTGCTTCATCATAACATCTGCATGATTTATATATAACTCAAACCAAAACTAGTGACCGACATTTAATAAACGCAACTCGACTAATTTGAAAGAATCGCAAACATCTAGCTCGACCTTTTCTTTAATTTTTTCGACACCTGTTTCATGCACTATCTTAGGTTTTTATGTTTTCTTTCCAACCCTGAAAAGTCTTTAATAACCAAAATAATTGTGAAAATACACGTGTACATGCTGATCAGTTTGACTACACCCCACCAATCTTGTGCATATCCAGAGTGACGACATACGGTGGAATTACTCAATACTATATTAATATTGTGTTGTTACTTGTATTACCTAACCAGCATAGCTATCTAGTAACAGACAGGGGAATATAGATAAAGCTAGAAACTAGGTCATGTTGAGCGACTTCTGAAGACCACGTCTCACGGTGCAAAGTTGCGCATCAAGTGATAGAAAGGGGACTGCGTAAAAAACTTCATCGTGCGAAACAAACTAAGAAACGCGTTAAGATTTTCGAAACTTTGCATGAAATCGTAAAACAAACTTCTCATCTCTAAGGTTCAACAAACCACGTTCAAACCAGTTTTTATTTTTATTTTCTACCTTTCTTACTCGAAAGGCAACTACAAAACAACAGCACCATCTTTCCGTTACCATTGCTGCCATTTTTGTTGTGACCTCTCGTTAACTGCTTCATAGCCGTGTAACGCACGCTGCACGCAGTGTTACCGGACACGTTTCAAATCGAGTGCAACAATTGGGAGAAATATTCCATGCAACCGATGCATCGTATAGCAGAATTATTACCTCTACAATGTCGACCAAGCGCTGCCGAATCTGAGGATGAAAACACGACAGGCAGTAGCAGCTATCGCGGAGGTAAACCAGCGGATACCGACCCACACAGCCATCTTCCCACGTGACCGTGTGAAGGCCTCCAGTTTGGTCCGTTTGAACTTGCTTGATATTGACCGAACTGGACTGAGTTGGTAGATTTCTCGAGCCAGGAATTGCAAATGAGGAACTGAAGTGCCTCTGAAGAGGGGAACCTGGTTTCCGAATGTGCTGCAACTTGGAAGACTGTGTAACCGCCCTCAAGGCTTGGCAGCTACGCGCTCTGAGGATAGGCGTCTCAGACGCAAGGACTCTAAGCTCGCTGACCAAAGATCGATACATTCTTTCTTGGATACTGGAAACTCACTGAAAAGACAGAACAACGGTTTAACAGAGAACTAACTTTCGGACAGACCCTACAGTATGCGAAAAGAGGCGCGACAAGAAAGGGGAGAGGAGTAGTTTTGCCTACAGGTTGTGCGACACATTTGATAGAACTTAAATTATGATGAATTTTAAGATGCATATGGCTGTATACAAATATTTTCATTAAAACGGTGCACGGGTTATAAGTTCAGTGTTAGAATCATAAAATTATTTGCAAAGTTCAACTTGAGTTTTTAATATTCTGAGTTCAAAACTGGAAATCAAATGTTTTCCTGCTACTGCAAAACTGGTACAAAGCCATTTTAAAAGTTCAATACAAAAAGTCAAGACGCAACGAGATCAAAAAAAGTGGAAAAAAAACTTTAAAATTCTTTTCAAAGTGTTGTGAAATAAGTATGATGATGAAGAGTGATAATCTTAGCAAGAAAACAAGTATAAACGAATGAAAACACAGTTTCTTCATATAAATCGTTTTTTCGGGCGAAAAAATAACACCAAATCTTATTTTTGTTGGTGTGCGCGTTAGTTAGAGAGAAACTGTTGCTGAATCAATATGTTTTCTTATGTAATTCCTTTTTACTTCCTTCCGCGCATCCATTTCCTCTTCCCAGGCTCCTATTTGATAAACGCGCTTTCGGAGAAGGCAGACATCATTGAAAATTAATATGTAAGTACACTTTCAGATTTTTAAAATGCTTCGGAGTCGGTAGTAAAGTACAATTCAAAGTAAGTTCGTTCAGTGGCTTGACAAACCCTATCTAACGGTTTGTAACAAATATTTGCCACGAAAATCAAATGGCAATTCAGTGAAAATAACGGTAGCTAGTCATAGTATTTGTCACGAACAGTAAATGACACTTCGGACGTAAATCGGTGAAAATAACGGTTACTAGTATTTGTAAGTAGACCACGCTAATACGCTATGAATAATTAACCATATACTGATATAGTGAGCTTATCCTAGCGTCCGTGCATGGACATGATGTTGCGGTAGTCTGCTGGCGTTCTGGGAGTCAAAGGGCAGAACGTCCGCAAACGCCCGCAGAATTATGTCCAGCTTTTTCTAGAGAGCTCAAAAAAGTCCTCAAAACATGTGCTAAGTTTTGTCGACGCACAGGTTTAGACTCTCTGTAGTCGCTCTCGTTTAGTGGGTGGGCGTCCTTTGCTCCAGTATCGGATAAGCCGCACAATTGAGGGATCCTCTATCTGCAGCCTTTCCGTTTCTTCCCTGGTGACTGTTGGTAATAAGGAGGCTTGCAGGGCTTCTGGTGGGCCAGGTTTTCCAACTGCCGCAATTGCTGCTGCTATATGTAGGCGCTTCCTCACTTTTCCTGGTATGCTGATGGTACCAGCACAGTAGGCTAGCAATCTGCTGACAGAAGAAGATAACACCACCTCATCTCTGTGGATTAGACTTAGAGCCTCAGCATTAACGTTATGTCGCCCAGAGCGGCAAAGTTTGCGAGTTCCGCTGACCAGCAATGTTCGATAGCTCTTAGTTTACACTTTAATTCAACGGGTTATTATCGGTAAATACAACAAACTTTGATTCTACCAGATACTTTCTTAACTTCTCACAGACTTCTTACTTAAGGGCTAGCAGCTCCAGTTTGCGAGATTGGCTTTTCTCCACGTTCTTCTCAACGCCACGAAGTCTTCTGCTGGCACAGGTTATAATGCGAGCTTTGCCATATTGCTTCTGTGAGAGTACCGCTCCGAGCCCCTTTAACAAATGCATCGAGGATGAATTGTAGTAGTCCGGGTACGCATTTACTGGCCATGGTGTTGTTGTCAGAAGGGTCTTCAACCTGTCGAACGCCCCCGGACACTCCGAGGTCCATAGGTTTCCGATTGCTGTCTTGGTGGATTTTTTACTGCCTCCACTCCCAAGCGCATTCACGACACGGTGTAATGGCCCATCAAACTGTTCGAGATGACCTCAAGTCACGGAGAATGCGAGGCACGGGTCATTCACTTCTGATCCGGTCTTTTCTGGGACGGTAGCGACACCATCAGTTGACACTATGTGCCTCATGTAGGGCACTTGGTCTCCGAAGAACTGGCACTTGGAAGGCTATTTCTTGAGTTCATGCTCTCTCCGTTTCTCGGGCACTATTTCTAGCCACCGTAGGTGATCGCCAACGGTACTGGAATAGATAATTATGTCGGTACACCATCGTATTCTGCAACAACTCCCCTCGAAACACGCCCTGCATCAGCCGCTGGAAGGCGCATTCTGGAGGCCGGAAGAAGAAAAAAGCGACGAAGATGTGCTTTGCTCGGATACCGCGGACGGAAAAGATTACTGTTTCAAATAAGATGGAAAATTAGCGATATTTCCTACGTTCGGCCGCAACACGTCCGCTAAGTACACATCCGTGCCCAGTGGGAAGTGCATTCTTGAACGTTGAATTTGATGAGACCTTCAAAACCTTTTAAGCGTTACAGCAACCATATTTATTCTTGTTCATAAGTATAAAATACATAAACCTATCAATCTATTTCCGATGGCGCCTCCTTTGTCTCATCTAGCCATAAGTCCAAATTATCGCGTAAAAGCACAAAGGCGAAGTCGCA
>JAOBRD020405985.1:0-19277 GCA_027575215.2 Hydrozoanthus sils
GGACGGGGGGTAGTTGGTGGAATATGGACTATCTTTGCTTTGACAAATGATAATAAATTAAATATAATCTTAGTATAAAGTATATAAGCAAGAATCAACTTATTATATTATCATGAATGCTGCAATCTGATTGGCTAACCTACTCACTCTCTATTGAGAGATTAACAGCGAGTATAGCGAAACTGCCAGTGTTTTTCAAAAAATGGCAGATTCGATTTTATTGGTTTAAATTCGAAGGTTATATACTAGTTGATTTCTACTAAAACAATTACTCGTTGTCGTTTTCTATGAGTCTAGTAGTCAACTCGTCGCTCCGCGATTCGTTTACTGTAGACTAATGAAAAACTTCAAAGTAACACCACTGAACATACTCAGTAAGATTACAAACTATCAAACCAATATTGAAGATACTCTGAACCACACACAGCAAAATCCCGGGGAAAGCCGATGCTTCTGCAGTGTGGAGACACTAAATCCACACGCATCCAGGTCAGCGGTATTACCCTTTTCAAGGGTGAAGAAGCGACCCCTGCCAAAGACACATTTCCTACTATCGGCATAGATAGTCAGCGAGAATGCGAGCGAAGTTTAAGGTTTGCAAACAACAACACAAGGCACACCGAGTGTACCCTGGAATTTAAAGATGCAGAAATTCCGTCCGATATCATGGTTGTTACATTGTTCACGTGTTCACATGGGTCTGGGTCGGGTAACCAGATTCGCCAAGGTACGTGAGAATAGAATTGACTGTAGCGGAAAAGATGGCGACCGGTACATTTACCCATAATTCCTAGCGCCTAAACGTCTAGAACTACCCATAAAGAAACATAGAGAGAATCTGTTACCCTCAAATTTGAAATATAAAATGTTGTTAATTAGGGAAGAAGTCAAAACAATAGTGTTTCTAAGGAACCCAATTTTGTCGGGGGGAGGTGGTGGGTGGCGGCACATACCTCCTACCCCACCCCCCCACTTTTTCAGAGCTCAGTTTCTCAAAACCTGATTTAGGGGTATTGGTTTTTATTGTAATATGGACTCCTCTCTCCACAAGGAAGGCATTGGTGCAAGCACTTTATCAAAATCTATTTCATTAAACATGATATTTGCTCCTGAAATTCAGTCTTTTTGAAAAAAGGTGGTGGGTGGCGGCACATAATACCCCACCCCCCTAAATTGGGTTCCTAGGAAGTACCATTGTTTTTACTTTTTCCCTTAGTACAAGGAAGACTAGATTTAGAGTCCACCAAATGTTACCTTTCCTGAGTTTCTTTTCGCGGAGTAAAGCTCGCAAAGTCTTGTGATAAAATGTACCGCCGCCACCTTTACGAATGGTCAAGAAAGAATTTCGAGATTTCAAAGTATTCCATTGCTGTTGCTATGGAAATGTCAGAATTTTTTCAGTTGTACTTGTCAAGTTACAATATGATAGCTGAAAAGCTTGACTTTTGGTTGCACTCTACTTGAGAGTATTTACAAGTGCAAGAACTCAGGCCCAGAAGTCATAGAATTGCTTGGTCCTTAGGCGAATATTAGTTACTTATTAACTTCAGTGGACATTTTTCAGGATGAACACCTTTACTTGCCATAAAAATTTAGTATATGTTACGAATGTTAAATTATTAAAAATGTTAAAACTGAATTCAGACATGGTGAAATGATTGAGAGTGTAAGTATATAGTTGTCTCTCATGAATTAAAACATTTTGAGTCAAAATTTACCGAACGTTTCGGCAGATACTTCTGCCTTCATCAGCGGTGTTAAAATGTAAATTTATCGACAGCCGTTGAACTATGAATAAAATGCCGATACACCAATATTAATGGTCGGCAATCAATATGAAAGTTTGTGCAACTCAATTTTTGTTTACTTAAGCAAAACAGAAAGGACTTTTCTAAGCTTGGTGCTATGGATACGTTGAGTGAAAGGACAAGTAAAAAGACAAAAAGGCGAACGTTAACAAGCAAGAATGAAAAAAATGAGTGAAAGATTGTGAAACTGAATAAATGAATGGATTATTAAATTGTTGAATAAGATTGATCATGAATGAATAAATGAATGAATAAAGTAAGAAAGAAGGAGCCAACGAACAAACGTATTAGTTCAAAGTTAAAAGAAAAGATTAATAAAAGCTTTTTGTAGTTTCACGCAATGTCAAATTTTAGAACCATTTTTCGTATGCTCGATTTTTCATCTAGTTTCGTCTTTTGATGGAGATGTGGAATTGAAATGCACGTCCAGCGATATCATCGCCATCTTAGAGATTACACTGAATGGAGAGCCTCCCGAACATTTGCATCAGATTAAACGGGCTTGTATTGACGAGATGATACAGGGAATGCTGCCTAAACCAGGTGATGACCCTGGTAAGGCCTATCCAGCAAAGGTACGTAAAAAGTCAGTGTGCTTATTCCTAGAATCGTTAACATATGATTTTCATCACCACTGTGGTTACCATCATTGTAACCATCATCGCCATCGCACCTTCACTGTAACCCAATCTCATTCCCAGGGCGCATCTCCCTCCATTTGTGGGTGGGTAAAACGGAGGGAAAGGCGTCCTGGGAACGAGTTTGCGCTGTAATCATCATCACCATCATAATTATCTTCATCACCATCATAAATATCATCATCACCATCATCATAACCATTCTCACCATCATGATCACCATCGTCTCTATCGTTGTAACCATCTTCACCACAATGGTCGCCAACATCATCCCCGTCATAGCAACCATCATCACCATCATTGTAACCATCATCACCATTATTGTTACCATCATGCATCACCATTATGACTACCATCACCACAATCATCACCATCATGATCATCATCATCACTATCATTGTCACCATCATTGCAACCGTCTCCTTCACAATGGTCACCATCGTAACCATAATCACCATCATCATCATTACCATCATTGTAACCATCATCGCCATCATCATCACAATCATTGTAATCATCATCACCATCATCATCATCATTGTAACCATCATCACAATCATTGTAACCATAATCTCCATCATCACCATCACCCTCATTGTAACCATCATCACCATCACCATCATCACCATCATCATCATTGTAACCATCATCACCATCATTGTAACCATTATCACCATCATCATCATCATCATCATTGTAACCATCATCACCGTCATGATCATCATCTTCACCATCATTGTAACCATCATCACCATCATCATCACAATCATTGTAACCATCATCGCCATCATCATCATCACCATCATTGTAACCATCATCACCATCATCATCATCACCATCATTGTAACCATCATTACCATCATCATCATCACAATCATTGTAACCATCATCACCATCATCATCATCATCATCATCATTGTAACTATCATCACCATCATCACCATCATCATCATCATCATCATCATTGTAACCATAATCACTATCATCATCATCACCCTCATTGTAACCATCATCACCATCATCATCATCATCATCATTGTAACCATCATCACCGTCATGATCATCATCTTCACCATCATTGTAACCATCATCGCCACTTTGGTCACTATCAAAAAACTATAAAAACAGTAGAAACTTAAAAACACACAACTTTTTAAAGAAAGACTGCAAGTGAATAGGGTCATTAAAATGTCTCTTACTCTATCTTTCCGTACAGTGTAAAATCAAACGTAATGGGAAGACAGGCAAACTAGTTGTGAAGTACAAGTGTCTTATCCCTCCGGAAAACAAGAGTCTTTCGCTCTTTAAGCGTATATTACCAGTCTTCAGTCGTGATGAGGCAAAAAAGGTAAGTATTAGACTGAATTCTAACAGATACCTTGTCAGTGCCATGGTAATTTCGAATAAGTAATTATTGAATGGATGAGTAATTATTGAATGGATGGATGGATGAGTGAATGAATGAAGGAATGAGTTAATAAATTAATGAATGAATGAAAAATAATTATTGAATGAAAACAGATGATTGATGCAAATGGATGATTGAGTAAATAAATAGATGTCTGATTGACTGACTGACTGACTAGCTGAATGAATGACTGAAGGATGAATGAATGAATGAATGTATGAATGAATGAATGAATGTAAGTATATATGTATGGATGAATGAATGAATGAATAAATGAATGAATGAATGAATGAATGAATGAATGAATGAATGAATGAATGAATGAACGAATGGATGAATGGATGGGTGGATGGTTGGGTGGATGGACGGATGGACGGATTGATGAATGGATGGCTGAAAGAATGAATATATAAATAAATAAATGAATTAAGAGCGTGAAACTATCATCCATTTGATTGTTTCCCTACAATTTTTGTTGTCCATGAAAGGTGAAGAGGTTTCTGATATTTTCTAAACTATTAATCACTTTGCTTCTAGTTCTATTAAAAACAGTTTTATATTAAAACATAAATGGTTTGGAGTTATGCCGAGTGTAGCGTCTGAAAGTGTCTTTTAGCAAATAATTTGTGTACTGTGGAGTGATGACGTAAAATATTTTGCCCGCGCCTGAGTTTAGTCTTGAAGCTTTATGGTAAATGTTTTTAAAACGTCCGTCAAAAGCCTAATCTATATTGCTTTTACGCAGGGTGCCAATATTGATGGGAAGTGACCAATCAACTAGAGTTGCACAAATAAATGAATACAGAAATTTTGCAAGGCCTTTACTCGTTTTGGTTCCGACATTTTTCTTAGATAGACAAAAACTGGGACTATTAAAAGATCAATTAATTCCATTAAATTTACTTTAATCTTTTCTGTTGTTCATGGTCAAAATTGTTTGATATCTGAACGTTTTAATATTCGTTTGTGTCTGTGCTAACAATGGAAACATACTTTTGAATCGTTTAGATTTCATATATAAGGCTCGCAGCCAGTTTCAGAAAATTGCCGAGGGATACCGAATTTGATCGGCTTTCATTAGTTTTTCACCAAAATTCAAAATCTAAATAGTTCTGAAGAAGCGCGAAGGGCCTGGAAACGAGACAAGTAGAAGTCGTCGCTTCGGTAAGAAAATGAAACGATAATTTCTCCCAAAACATTATGGGGCGTATTTTCTAAACTATGTTTAAAACTGAAACGTAGCGAACTTTATTGCTTGTGAAACACACGCGCACGGCAAGTCTTCCTTGCGATAAGTTTTCTCTCCTATGGTAAAAATATTCTGCAAAGAAACAGCGTGCTTCAATATTCAACATCCGTCAAGTGATCAAACTTATTGCATCCCCGGTTTCCGTAGTGCTAAGCGGATGAAGCCTTTGACTCTTCCCAGGATGGGACTCTAACCATTGTAGGTTAGACCCCAGTTGAAGCTGGTAATAATTTCTACAGCTGAGTTGGAACAAGTCGGGTGAAAAATCTCGCTCAAGGACACAACACAAGAGTTTGGGCGAGACTAGTCAGACGCGACGCTAACAACTTAATACTGCGACACTGACAACCGGGAATGGGGTACTTCGGGGTTAAAAGGGTAGTGATGGCCGTTGGAAAAGTCACCCCAAAATAACCAAAAATTACCAAGGGATAAGAATTTTCTACTCTAAAAAATACCTCTCGGTTTTGAAATTACCCTAAAAATTACAAATTGAAAGCTGAAACTTTTCCCTGGGTAGCTAGCGGGTCGGCACTAAAGGCCTCTCGTGTTGCGCTGAACTTGATATCCAGTAATATAAAGGCGCGCGCGTAATAAAACGTTCACCAAATTAGGACTTTTGTCTTAACTTTTTATCAGTACGCACGTTTGCTAAAACACGGGACCACAAGCAGTCCATTAGCTTGGCATTTTTAAACCCTAAAAAATACCAGGCTCTTGGTTTAGAACAGGATTTCTTCTTTACAACCCCTAAAATACCGGACTGGCAATTTTAACCCCTAAAAATACGACAGTCATAATTAAGAAGAGCTGCAGATGCTAGATATTTTTATTGCAAACCTTTAATCTTACAATAAACGCAAGATGAATCAATGACTCATGAAAGGCAACAAAAACTTGGCAGATGTCTCCGCACAGTTCGACAAAAATGCTTTGAGCACATCCTTAACTTAATCTTATAAACCACAAACCCTAACAGTTTTTTACTGTTATACTTCACGCATAAATTCAACAGAAAGAAAAAGAAAATAGTACGTTTTTAAAGGATATAACCATTAGTCACGTTATCTACTTTCTTATCTATAGTAGCACAATTACGAGTTTGGGAGGGGGTAGGGAAGGGAGCCTGGGTGCTAAAGCGACACATATATACGGACACACAACAACTCTAATGAAATGTACAGATATACTTTTGTTGACAAAATGAGCTGCTTAGTATAGTTGGTTAAGATTCCGAAGGGGTACCTTAAAAATTTGCAACTGTAAATTTCATCAAGACAACATGCAAGATGTTTCAAAGTTTTAAAGACACGCCAGCAGAAACTAAATCCGAGTTGATTTTACTTGACGTTGAGTAACTTCACAATGACGTAACCATGACCAGTGTTCACTCCTCCCTGGTTGGTCTGATCTTTGCCGCTATTGTATGATCCACCCCCACCCCCACAGGAATTTGAACGGCTACCACTAGCTCCGCCAGAGTATCCGCCGCCACCTCCACCTCCCCCTCCGGCTCCATTTGGTCCTCCTCCGCCACCGAAGCCTCCTTCTATGTTGTTCTGGTTTGACCGTCCACCATACCCACCTTGAAACACAAGATTTCACATTTAACTTTAAGTTAACGAGTTTACTATTACAATGCTTCAATCTCATTGGTTGAGAGTACTCGCTGTTTATCTACCGTGCTGTAACAAAAAATCCTGCATTCAATTTTTTTCTCGTCATTCATGATTCATAAGAAACTAATCAACCTTTAGTCAAATAACGACCTCGTGTATATTAATAAGAAGGCTTATTCGTAGTTTAAAACAAATTGTTGAGTGGCAAGTCAAAATTCTAGGGCCATTAACCAAATCCTGCGCGTCGATTGGCCGAAAATCAGTCAAAGTCATTTGCAGTCATTTACACATTTATCAATGTGTGGCGTTACTGCCCTTAACCAAATCTGTTGGAAGAGGGTAGACTGTGACAGACTAGTTACCGGGGTTATAGTTTTGGTCGGTTTATGTCAATGAAATTAAAGTTTGCGCATCTTTTGGTGTTTTTTCCCTTTCTTTCTTTTATTTTTGGTTGTATTTGCTAGAATTTTTAAAAATGAAGAAAAGCTATATAAATTTTACTAGGCGTGAAGCGATAATAAATTAATCTTAAAATTAGTTAAATAGCAGTAACTGTTTTTTTACCGTTTCTGAAAGCAAGACCTCCTTCGCCCCCAGTCCCTTTCGCTCCTCCAAAATTCTTGTTGTTACGGCCGTCAGTGTTCAGTCCACCACCCCCTCCCCCAGAGTAGCCACTATCGCCATCCGACGCCCCTTTTCCCTTTGATCCACCTTGAAGTTGAGATCCTCCATATCCGCTATTTCCTTCATTAGAGACGGTACCATGGCAACGGACATTTTCGGTCTTCATTTTGTCAATTCCACCACCTCCACCAGCTATGATAAAGGGAGAAGAGAGAATGATTACACAATTGTTTGTTAAATTGATAAAACATCTAACTTTGGAACCAAGTAAACTTTTATTCCTATATCAAGACATGCTCTATCAGCCTTTTCTTAGAGTTGTTGCACTTCAAGGCTGACAAAATGTCACAAATGAACGAAAGGCATCTCCAAGGTCATACAAGTCCTTATGTAAAGCAAGCCGTGTTTTAATTTAAAAATTTATTATTCTTTTTTATGTGCGTTTTGTCTTTAAAGTCTCGTAGCTCAGATGGAAGCCTCAGCAGCGGTAGAAAATTCAGATTTTATACCTTATTATTTTATGTATTTTCTACTCAACTATTACTCAACCAGCTGACATGCTTGATTGACAGAATCAAGCTAGCGTGCTCGAGCGCTCATTTTGTTTTAATCAATAAACGTTTTTTAAAGCTTGCGTCCCTCGCCCAAGCTCTAAATAACCAGTGTTTACGCGGAACAACCGCGAAAAACTAAAAGAACACCCGTTGTGCAGGCTATCGGAAAATAATTCACTGCGATATTTAAGTAGTTTGCCGCAATTGCAGAATACCCTGCAAACTAGTACTACCTTTTGTTCTTGAATGTAATGCGCATCTATTGTTAGAGCAAGAGGACCGGAATGGACAGTAATAAATTGCCGTAGTTGTAGGATATATTCTGCAATAAAGTCCAGCCCCTTTGACATAGAGAAAGACAAAGGAGTGCGACTTAAATTTATTTCTGTACGTATATATGAACATACATAGATTATCGTACCGACTAATAGTGGTTTCTTGGTATCTTGGTTGAACACAAAGGTTCCTCCCCCTCCCCCTGAGCCACCTGATACAGTGTTTACGCCACCCTCCTGGCCGACAAGTATCTTAAGCACGTGTCCCTTTGTAAGGTGAAAGTTAGCCTTCACTCGGGCTCCGCGTCCGCGAGATTTACCTGCAGCGGCTAAACAATTGAAGAAAGTTGTTAGATCTTAGAATGGGTGGGGTTGGGGGAGGGGATGTTTGAAGAAATTGTATCAAACAAAGTCGACCGCAGTAAAAATTTATACAATGAATAAAAGAAGAAAAGATGAAAAAGAAAAGAAAAGGAAAAGAAATGAAAACAAAACAAAAAGAAAGAAAATAAAATAAAAGAAATGAAATGAAATGAAAAGGAAAGAAAAGAAAAGAAAGGAAAGGAACTGAAAAGAAAAATAGAAAGGGAAAGAAATGGAAAAAAATAAAAAAAAACAAAGAAAAGAAAAACAAAGGGAAAAAAGAAAAACAGAAGAGATCAAAATAGAATATATCAAAAGGAGATAAAAAGATAATTGAAATAAAATAGAATGAATGATATAGAACAAAACGAAACGGGCAAAACAAAATGCTGACAATTATACAGTACAAAGATTTTCGCGAAATCTTATAAATAAGCAACACATAAACACATATTTTGTTTTAATAACTTATACAGAGCCTTGACTACTACTAAGTTTAGATATGACGTACCAGAAAACTTGTCAAATCCCCCAGAGGCCCCTGCGGCCTCAATGGCGTAAAGTCCAGTAGCAGGTACCTTCCACATCTGAATGCCGTTAGTGACTGTCACCTGTCCTTCATGATCTTGACCATGATAATGGGTTCCAATCGACATGGGGCCGAAACGTCCGTGGCCTCCCAGGTTGGTGAACTTAGCGACATTGAAAACTGAAAAAAAAAGGGAATATGATTGGTTGGCACCCTTTTTTGTTTTTCTTATCAGAAAAAAAAAGATTTTACCGTTTTGAAATGAAACCTTTTCAGTAAGAACTAATTTTTAAAAGTTTGTTGTACGTTAATCATTAAAAACAGGGATGGTCTACAAAACAAAGAGAAATAAAAACAAACTCGGTAGACTTCAAACTGATTGTTTTATGAAACCTAAACTTATCAACACAAGGAAAAAAAAGAAAATAAAGAAATAACCTCTAAGAGCCTCTATTGACAGTCACTCAAATCTTCACTATACGATGGGTTGTTAAGACTAGTAAACTTAAATTAAATCACAGACAGCTCGAAACAACCCTCACTTACCGGATGGTATCATCAATTTAGAAAAACGATTTTAATTAAGGATGTGAATGATAGCTGTCGACAGGTTTTATAGTCTTTCAAACAGAGGTACAAACAAAACAACGAAAGATGAAACTTAAACTTTCAAATTAAAAAGCCATAATGGATCGATTGTCAGTTTGATTATGCTTTGATTGAGTGTTGTTGCAAAGTATTAGGTCTCTCTTCAAGCGTAGCAAAAAAAATAACCATGAGCAGGCAAGTTTTGGACAGTTTTTCTTTAAATCACCCCAAATCGTCCTTAGTCGCAGTCGCTAATTCTTCAAAACTTCCTTAAACCCCTACAATTGCCGTAGTTTGCTGTAAGCTGGTGCTTATAACTGCTCGACTTTTGGGAAAAAGTCAAAACAATGATTCATCCTAGGAACCCAATTTAGGGGGGTGGGGTGTTATGTGCCGCCACCACCTTTTTTCAAAAAGGCTGAATTTCAGGTGCAAATATTTTATTCAATAAAATAGATATTGATAAAGTGCTTGCACCAACGCCTTCCTTGTGGAGGGAGGAGCCCATAATACAATAAAAACCAATACCCCTAAATCAGGTTTTGACAAATTGAGCTCTGAAAAAGTGGAGAGGGTTGGGTAGGGGGGTATGTGCCACCACCCACCACCACCCCTGACAAAATTGGGTTCCTTAAAAATACCATTGTTTTGACCTCTTCCCTTAGGACCGAGAAAATGGTGTATTGTCGGTTTCACCTCCTTGTTGGTGCCCTTGAACAAGGAATTTTGAAGATATTTTTTGTTTTTGTTTAGGGCACCAACATGGCCGCTTCGTCTGTTGCCTTTGGCGTTTCTAAGGTAAACGTGAAAACCAAGAATAAAGAAGAAAAATGTTACTTTCCTTACAGTCGCCACTGGTAAAACGTTATTAATCCTTGTTATTTATATGTTGCTGTTCATGAGAAATAAATTCGTTTTTATAAAAACTCGGGAAGATTTATGAAATACAAGACTGTAAAGGTGATGTTACACGAGGCAATTTCTTGTGCAACTTGTACCGCAATGGCGTTGCGATACAAGTTGCACGAGCCATTGCAGCGTGTAACATCCCCTGCAATGGCTAAAATTGTTGCGAGACAAGTTGCAGCAAAAGTAGAATCCGGTTCTACTTTTCACAACGATTGCAGCTACTTTCTTCAAGTTGCTGTCCAGAGCTATTGCGCCGTGTAACACCCCTTCTGGAACAAGAGATTGCCTCGTGTAACATCACCTTAAAAGAAACTTACCGTTAAATCTTCTGTCGGCATCTTGGGAGGGATTATGGATAACCCACTGGGTGACAAAGTTTTTGAAATATTTCTCGCACGAAGCCTGGAAAGCAAGTACAGAAATGATTAAACTTCAACAGTGGAAACGTAATTTCAACTTTTATTTTAATTTGCTATCACGATCGCTTTGTGTTGTTCATGTCAGTAATTGTAATTGGTAGCATTTATGAGAAAATTTTAGTTTTGAGGATTTATAGTAAAGTTTAAAAATCATTTCTGAAGTTAATATATATTTGATTAAGAAAACGGCAAACCGTCTTCAAACCAAAACTGCACTTGCACTTGGTCAAGAGAGACGATTTTGTGATTGTACTCAAAGTTCTTCTAATTCCGAATGAGAAATTTTCCTCTCTCACTACCCTTCCACTACCCACGTGCAAGGTGAAACGCCACCCCTAGGGAAGAGGGCAAAACTGGCATTTCTTAGGGACTTGACTTTTGGGAGGGTGATGATTACCATCACTATCCACCTCCACCCCTTGTCTGGGGTAGGGGGAGGGGGATACTATACACCACCACCCCTTGTCTGGGGTAGGGGGAGGGGGATACTATACACCACCACCACTCTTAAAGCTGATAATGGGCAGAGGGGTGGTGCACCACACAATCCGCTACCTCAACCTTCAAAGTTGAGTCCCTAAGAAAGGGTCAAAGTTTTGACCTCTTCCCTTAAGAACAAATGACTGGCTAGTGATACCTCGACATAAATCATAGAAGGTGATCGTTCGGGTTTGTCTTCCTCTGAAACAATGCGGATTGAGCCGACATACACAGGGTGGGGAAACTCGTAAGCGAGCCACTGCATTCCGGGCGGAGCAGCTCCATTGGCCACCCACAGTGTGTCGGGGTTGTTATCGAAAGCATTACTTGGCTTGTATCCTGTAGGTGAACAAGAGATTATTAGATGCAGTCCAAACACGACATTGCTTACGCCCCCCTCCCCCCCCCCTCTCTCTCCCCAGGGGAGCTCCCTCAAAAAATTGATAGGGGTGCTCAGTGGACCTTTTAGAGTAAAAAAGAAGATCCTCGCGTATCCCTTAGGGAGGGGAGGGGGGAGGGGAGAAGCAAGAATAATTTCTCTGCAAACTTTTTTTTCAGTCAAACTTCAGAAAAAACAAATTTCTTGCCCATTTCCATACATTCTTCGGCATGTAATTTTTTTTTTTCTGTCTTGGGTGGCCCCACAATTTACTTTTACAAATTCAGTTCCACTCCGTCCCCCACGAGATCAACTGGTCCGTCCCTTAGAGGTACAAACTGCATGACGCCGTACTTTTTAGAAACAGTTTTAAACTTAATACAGATTGAAAGCCGTGTAAAGATAGTATTCATTAACCTCAAGGATACATTAACATTGTTTTTCTAAAGTGTTCAATAAACTTATAAGATTAATTCTCTTTTGTTCAAGACATTAAATTCCCTTTTAATCCCTACCCACTGGCTTAAGTATGTCCGCAAAATTGTTGTGTATTTGAGAGTGATGTTGAACCCATTGTTTTGCAAGACTACTACACCAGATAATTATACTGAAACAATTACCAGTTAGGAAAACACACTAAGGTAATATTCAAACCACTCATCAGTATCTAGATCTATCTTGCAGATCGATCGAGTTTAATTATAGTTTTGCCAACCAACAAACTGATGAGTATTGTCGCATGGAAATTTTGCCTTACCAACTGTGGACCTGAAAAACACTTTGTTGTCAAAAACTAATTGTTAAGACACTGCTACACAATGCATGCAGCATTGTATACAACATTGCGCGAAATGAAAGAATTTCACCGTGTAGCAACCTGTGAAATTGTTGCACGCATAGTTACGCGAAGCAGAAACCCATCCTACTCCTGTAACATTTCAAGCAACGGTTTTACAGCTACAGGAAGGGTTTTAGTGACGCGCAATGTTGCATACAATTTTGCATGGTGTAGTCATGCCTTTAAACTTTCTACTGCGGAGAAACCTAAAGCTAAGAAAGAACATATGTAGAGGTCCTAATCATTTTCATAAGAAACCAAACATATTTCTAACAATTTCCATGACCGCCGACTGTGGACAGATTTTAAATATTTTTATTAGGTACTATCTCTTCATTTAAAATTTTAGACCATAAAAATTCTGCTTTTCAGTTTGAAGAAAAGGAAAACTGAATTAAAGAGTCAATGAACTGTGATCGTGAGAAATACGATTTGGTTAGAGTAACTTAGAGACTTTGGGTACTTAACACTGGTTAGAGTATCTGCCAAAAATGCGTCTTTCATGGGTAATAGGGAGTTTAAGATACAAAGTACGCCAACGCCGACGACAATAGTGAATGCAATAGCTGCACGATGGAATGCACCGTCGTCTTGAAATTCACAACGTGAAAAGCTCAGTTTTTGAAGTTCTTATGACTACGAAAAAGGACCTACAGAAAAAACTTGTTAATCTTCTTTGACCTTTAAAAAATCACCTTCGTCCTTTTCTATTCACAAAGCGTAACTCGGACAAAAGAGAAAGCAAACTAGCCATATGTGATGGAAAGAAGCAAGCAAGAAGTGTGTTTTTTGTAAGCCTTTTTGTTTACATGTAGGCGGGCTATCCCGGCTTGCCGAGTTTCCCGTGTCGGCGAGCCGTGGCACCCGGCAATCCGAGACAACTTTAGTGCATGTAAAAGCATACAGCCAAGATATCTCGGCAAGGCGGGACAAGATTTGACAGTTGTGACACAAATAACATAACTATTCCGGCTTTATTCATCGAACAATGCAAGATAGCGAAAAGGGGAAGGATTTTTGTTGCAAATCTTGCAGAAATGGAGAAAATTGACTGCGTTCAATGAACGGGCGATGTCACGAAAAACAATCACGTTGAAGCCGGATTAACTCGCTCCATGTAAAGAGGCCCTAATTAAACTGTTAAACTATCTATAATAACTAAAGTACCCAGTTCAATTCACTAAGCGCTAAATTGTTTGCCCTTTTTAAGCAATTAAGTTCTTTAAAAGCGAAACTAGTTTAACTGCTATTTTAGTTTGGCACTCTAATAGAGGTTATTATAAACTTTATAACGTTTTTTGTTTAATTTTTTCGAAAACCGCAATTTTTTTTCCGCTAAATTAAGTAGTTTTTATAAGCTGTTAATCTAGGGACTGGTTATGAAAGCCGATAAACTTCAAAAGGGAAATACAAAAAATGTGCAAAAGTGCTTTGTTGTAGGATGAACGAACCGCGACCGTGCACATTCTCTGTTTCAGGTGTTAGTGAAAATGTATTGGCTGGCTACTTGTTGATTTGCATCTCAAAACCTTTTAGTATTTTGTGCACCTTCACGACTAGAAAACAAAAGAAAAGGATAAACAATGACCTACAACAATGGTTTCATAACCAGCCCTTAGATTAACTATGTTATAAGCTTACCGGGTCCAAAGTAGCTGCTGCTGTACGCTTTTGTTGGCTCAGCTATAAGTGATTTCTTGCTTAATGAAGTCTCATAGAATTCTAAAGAGGAGATAACCCATAGGAATGGGACGTCATCTGCATTGCGCAGGCGCCAGTAGGGATAGCTACCGTTTGTATACGGGCATTTGTCTCGGCAGAAACCGCTCGGCGAATCACATTCGTGTTTACCTGAAAGACGGAAGAAGGAATAGTTTAAAGCAAATATGGAACTTCACTGTATACTAACTCAATGCAGTTTCTTATTGAAATGTTATAAGGCCAGTTTCAGCTTGATTTAAACAAGTTTTTGTCAAGCGTCAGGGTAGAGAGCAGGTCTCATTAATAAATATGGTAGTGTCAATCTTTAAGGGGGATTATAGTCACTTGGGGTCAAAGTTGAAACACTTTTTGTAACAATCGGTTTGAGAGTTAAATAGCCTCAATCAAGGGAAGCAACCGCTCAAAAGAATCTTAAAGATCTGAAATTTAATTTACACATGTTAATTAGTTAATTCATTATCAATATAGTTATTTATTAACTTTTGACCACAATGCAACGTGAACCTAACACCACTGAAACGGGTAATAGAAGAAAGAATACTCGTGATTCCTTTCTCTGTTCAAAACATGCAATGACCGCCGCCTGGTTCGCCCAATTGGTAAGGCGCCTGTCTGTCGTGTGGGAGGAGCGGCCTCGATTCCCGGTGCCGAACCTTCACTCAGGGTCTTAAAATAATTGAGGAGACGGTGCTGTGTTTGTTTTAACATCCGCAAACAGTCAAACCTTTGCTTCTTCTTGGATAAGAGTGCCGCAGACTGTTCTTTGGTGACTATAAATCATCAAAACTTATTGAGTGTGCCTTTCTTGAATTTTTAGATCTCCTCTGTGCGTCAATGATTGGTTAAGTTTTTAAACGTAATGCTGGCTGTTTTTTTTTTCTTCACCATCAATGTTATGCCCGTGCACCCATAAATCCTAGGTTGAACAGATTCGAGTAGTTTTCCATTTGTCTAGTTTGGTCTTCAAGACAACGGCAAAGCAAACTTTCCCCTCGCGTGTTTAGTTATAGGCACCCATCGAGCCGGAAAAAAAACTGCATGCAAAGTTTTTTTGGTCTCGATCAAAGTTAAAAAGATCTGAACGAAGAGCAGCCGCTGATGGGAATTCGGGAAAACTGAACTTCTTATCAATTTGGCCCAATTATTGTTTTAAATGCGAGATCTGACGTGAAATCTGAATAAATCTCTCTGCCCTATGAAAAAGACAAATCAGTTTTAACCATAGAACAGTATACAAGAACTGTGTCTAACCTTTCGGTCCCAATTCTTACAATTTTCGATGTTTGATCAACTCTAGTTTTCTTAATACCAAATGTTCTATTTTGTATGCGTTATGTAAGGAGAAGTTAGATGTTGATCAGTGCTTTGCAGTTTTAGCTCGAGCTAGTTGAAAACGTGGCAAGAAAAAGTTGAAATATCTACGTCGAATCATTTATATTTTTCAAAATTTAGATTTATAGTTTTTAATTTTTAAACACGTAATAAAAATGCCGTGATTTTTTAAAATAATGCTTGTTTCTATCAGTGTTATTGAGCAATAACGATCGCGAATTGTGGTAATATATTCCTTCCTCCGGCTCGAGACACGTTTGCAACTGTGGAAATGGTTGTCATTGAACCGAAAATTAAGACAAGTAAAAAAAAAAACCAAACGGTTGTCGAACAGTATCATTTCAGAACTTGGTCAAGTCATATTTTTGGACGTCCGCATTTTTAAAGTTGATATATCGATTGACAAAAATTGTTTTACAAACTTTTTTAACTTTGCTCCGCCGAGCTCGGATTAAGCTCAAGAAAGAGCTCACTATATTTGGGGCAGCGAGTTTATAGGATTAGTGAGGGGAGAAAATTTAATTAAGGAAAAAAATGAGCGCTAGACGAAAATAAAAACCTCGACTGTTCGTATACTGACGCTACAAGCACTGAGCTACGGAGAACTCGATAGTAACTTCAAGATGGAATTATGAGAAAATGAGAATTAAAGTTTGAGTAAAACAACTTACCGGAAGAAAGCTCGTTGCAGATATCGATTCTTTTCTGTCTATATTTAACGTCAGTGTTCCACTCCCAGCTAAGGCAGTAGCCAAGTTTGAAGGGTCTACTCCAGGGTGGAATGACTAAATGAGCATAAATCTGCGGGTCTCTCTCGAAACCTGCTTTTTTGTACATTTGCATTGGATCTAAAGAATCTACATTGGACCCTCCGCCGACTAAGAAAGAATCACACAAGTAAAAGCTAGAAAAACTTAAAAAAGCTAAAAAAATTTGCAGAGTTTGCGAGCCAGCCATGGCGAGATGACACGGTGGACGAAGTAACTGTGGCTTTACACGCTGAGAAAAGTCTTAAACGCAGTTTTTGCCACGCTGGCTTTCTGTCGCTGCAGTCTGATAGGCCAGTGGCAAACAACGTGTCCCGGGCCGGGAGACAATGAACCTTCTTCGTGGAAGAAATGAATTTTATTTCTGCCTCGTCACACATTCTAATTCGAGCTGTCGCGTTGCTTGGGGACACGAAGCGTGGCTGATACGTACGGAGAGAAGGCAGAACTTCAGACATTTTATCTTCTAAGCTTTTAATAAATAAAATGGTTTAAACTTACCAAACTTTTCCTTTGAATTGTTTAATTCGAATAAACAGATGAGGTAACCCGTAGAACGAAAAGGAAAAAGCACGTTTTGTTTTAAAAATACGCATAACTTATTACGTATCATGCGGCAGAAAGCAACAATGCAAGCTGAATTTGCATTTTCCATCTCTTGAATTGTTTCTCGATAAAACATCTTAAGAAAAAAGTTTCCGTTTAATTTTACATCAATTTTTAACTATATATTAGAAGAAACAAAGCTATGTATTTGACAAATGCTAAGAAGTTTTTTTGTAGAGTCGCTGGCGAGAAGACACATTAAGATTAACCTCTTTAGCAGTTTGTTAAATCAAACGGTTCCAATTCACTAAACAAAGCGTCGTTCGCAAAGCACTCTATGTTTGTAAATCTTACAAAAGTTTTAAGAATTATCCAAGCAAACCTTAAAAAGTTCAAACTAAACTTTTTTCTTGAAAAACTTTGCGAGGAAAGTACACTAGTTAACGAGTTCAAACGATCGACTAGGTAGAATTTTCAAGTGGCCAAGACGTGGATTTCTTTATAACTTAAGCTAAATATTGTTCGGCTGCAAATTTGAAGTTCAGATCGTATGATAGAATTAAAGTTTTGTCCGGCAATAAAAATCAAAAAACCAAAAATAGGTCGTATACGGCTTGCGAAGCCGAAAGCAACTCCGGCCGGCAAATACCAGCATGTGTATCACAACTCTCAGGAAATTGAATATACAGTTTATTTTTGTAACAAAAAAAACTCAATAAATCTGAAAAAAATAATAGCGTAACGGTGAGGCCTAAACAAATCTGTAGCCGTGATTTTGTAGCCATGTTCCTATTGATGAGACCATTGCAAGGCTAAAATTGTCATAAAAAAATCTGGACTGAAGCAGGCTGTTCGTAGTTCTTATGAAAATAAGAGGCGCTTTTTAAGTTCTTGTGGTCTGGCTACTAACAATTTACTGATGTGGAAAGTGAAAGAGTTGACAGTAAAGAAAATACTTAAGAAAACCGTGTGAACCAAGTTCAGAATCATTTATTTGCCCACTCTATTGAGTTTTAACCAGTGTTATAAGCCTATAGTAATTCAAATAACTTGTAACTGGTAACACTGACATTTAGTTCCTGAATACTATCAAGACATTATTAGAACATAAAAACTAAAAGGTCTTAGAAAATATCAGCGATAAAATATACTAAACGTATTATTTAATTCATTTGGAGAAGTGAGTTGTAAATCCAAGATTGTCAGAGATGCCGCGGCAGCTTTTTTAAAATCCAGGCCTGAAACTTCGGAAAGCGATGAACAGCCTGAGACCGAGGCGTTACGATACTAAAAATCTGAGTCCAAGATTTAAAACATCGAGACACCAACCAAAATTCAAGCAAACTAGAGATTTTGAGCTCTGCCGGAAACGCTGAGAATGCAAGCCATTTTGTGACAAAATCCAAGACTGTGAGATGGAGAAAAAATAAGAAATGCAAGACTGCGAGACATGCATGAAAAAAAAGATGACGAGATTTCTAGAACTAGCCCTAGTTTGCTGGCACTTTCATTTTTTAAGGGACCGTTCGCTTCCCCTTTTAATCGAAACTTCCGGAAAATGGTCTTCCCGAAAACAATTTTCCGAAATTTGCAGGCTTCCTGTGGTAATCGGTCACTTAAATGGGCTTCCTGTTGTAGCGTTATGGAATCACTTACCGGCCGAGCGACAACAAAGTGGCTACCGTCTGTAGACGCAGTGGCAACAAAAACTGTAGACTAACAAATACAAAGGCAAAGGCAAGTTGTTAGAAGAAACAATTTTTGTTTTGGCAATTATCTGTTAATTTCCTCTGGTCTAGCTGAGATTGCTAACTCGCCTATTTATCATGCTGTTATTGCTGTAATGTTTGTTGACGATCAAATCATATCATATTTGATGATGTTTATGCAGTCACTGGCGGCGCAGTGGCCGAGCGGTTAGCGTATTCGACTTGTAATTCCCCTGTGGTTAGAACACAAGATATTAGGGCTTTGTTTTCGTGTAGAGGAAAGCGTAGAGGACTCAGAAATTTACCCCAATTAAAAGAAGGATAAAGCTTACCCCAACCTTACATCAACCAATCACAAACTTCGTTTAATTATGTGTCCTCTACACGAAGAAAGACCCGATATTAGTATAGGTAATCGCATAGGGCCGAGTAAAATTAAGGATCAATTTCACGAGTGTTTTCAACTTTTTCCAAAATTGGAAAAAATTGAAAACACAAGTGATATTAATCCTAAATTTTAC
>JAOBRD020406092.1:6062-19275 GCA_027575215.2 Hydrozoanthus sils
CTATCGTACACCAGGAAAAAATTTTAAAAAATATATTTTTTCCTGAAATCTGTAATTTTATAATTATAAATGTAGTTAGTAGCAATGATGTAAGATAGAAATATTATTTGGAAAAGATTTATAAATTTCATTGTTGTAGGTTGGAATAACAGACTCCTATCGTACACCAGGAAAAAATTTTAAAAAATATATTTTTTCCTGAAATCTGTAATTTTATAATTATAAATGTAGTTTGTAGCAATGATGTAAGATAGAAATATTATTTGGAAAAGATTTATAAATTTCATTGTTGTAAGTTGGAATAACAGTGGTACAATCTTGACATAATGATATCTTTAAGGTTGAGAGCATCCTCTAACCCTGTAGGAATGTGGCTGCACTACATAGTTCAGGGAATACCTTTCCAGTTTTTAGTATGGTTTTTGATTGTGGTGGTGGTCAAAAACTTGAGGATCGGTGCTAGAAATTTATTGGTTCATGTACTATAGATGTGTACAATATTATTGAGTCGTGTCTGCTCCTCCCAAATAAACCAATTGATAGGTTTTATTTGTCTGTTGTTTTGTGTTGTGGAGCAGAAATTTCTAACTTGTTTTTCAGCTTTTAATTGAAAAAGTCTTCATAACCTTATTATTATTGTTATTATTATTTTAATTATATTATTATCATCATTATTATTATAACTATTATTATTATTATTAATAATAATATCATTACCATAGTTATTACATTTTCTTGTTACTGGCAGATCTTACTTGAACTGACAGGTGAGTCATATAATTATTGTGCCACAACTAATGAATGCACAGGTCTCTTCTCTTGACCCTTAGGGGTAACAAATGCTAAATCCGAGATTGTCTGAGATGCAAAGACAGCCTTTTTAAATTCGAGCCCGAGACTTTGGAAAGCAATGAGTATTCTGAGATCAAGAGGTGACAACATGAAAAATCTAAAACCAAGATTTAAATACACCGAAAAAATTTATAAAATAATTCCGATTATATGTGCGCTCTTATTAGGCGAGGACCATTTTTTATTTCTTGGTGTAAATCATGAATGACATCATCAGTTATAATTTTACAAAAGCTTTTAATTAGAAGATATTTTCCGTGTTTCCACATTCTGTTGGAAATACACGGGATTGTTGGGAAAACACTCAAAATTTTGAACCACTCACTTTCAGCTCATGATCCAAACCTTTTCTCATGTTCTCCCAATAATCCCGTGTATTTCCAACAGAATGTGGAAACACAGAAAATATATTCTAAAGCTTAATTAGATATTTCAAGCTCTGCCAGAAATGCCTAGAATGCAAGCCAGTTTGTGAGGAAATCAAAGACTGGGAGGCAGAGAAAAATGAAAATTGAGAGATCTCTAGACATGATTGAAAATGTTTTGAGATTTCGAAAACTAGCTGTATTTAGCTGAAACTTTTATCTTTTAAAAGGACCATTTGCCACCCCTTTATAAGCTGTCAAGCATTAATAATATCAGCTGTAGCAATCTTATTCTTGTTTTTGTTTTGATGTTGTTAACATTGTTAATATCATTTTTTTTTTTTGGTGCGCGAGCGGGCAAGATGAAACGAATCCTGCAGTCTGATTGGTTCCCTGAGCAGGCGAAATTTTACGATCTTGCCCGTGGTCAAATACCAACAGCGACTTCGTGACAAGCAAAGACGACTAAACTCAAAAGATTCATTTTTTTTTTAGTTTTGCAAGTCTTAGCTTATAAAGCGTTAACATTTGGAATTAGTTTTTGAATTTTTTTTTGACATAATATCCGATGAATAAAGTTTAGAGGCAGCGAATTTTATTGTCCAGTGAGTGCTGAGCAAAGACAGTCTGAAAATAGGCCTTTAAAAAAGAAAAAAAATAACATGAAAACACAGTTGAAAAAAAATAAACACGTGTCGATCTAGGTTCGGACCTCGGCCTTTGGCCTCGGTCCTTACGCAAGACCTCTGGCACAGTTTTTCTCAATACGGACCTCCCATTCAGCAAATGACATATATTTATTAGCAAGATATTCATGAACACAAAACCATTCTATCAATGTTTAAGTTTCATCTTTGGTTTAATAACAGCAATGCTAAGAGCTATATATACCATGAAGAATGTATTACAGTTTAGTTCATGAAAGAAGTGCTCAGAAAAGAAATGAGCTGCAGGCGAGTTTTTCTCACACTTCTTGAATGAGCTAAAAAAATTTCACAAGTTTTTTAGTTTATCAGTGAACAGAGTAAGCAAGCAAGTTTTATTATAATAATTTTTTTATAAAATAAGTCGCACAAACAGCTGATAAATCCCTGCAATGATGTATGCAGACACACTCTATTCATATTTGGAGTGCGTCACCACAGCCAATCAGAATGCACGTTATATTTCCTTATTTTATAATGGGAAATACAGTTTAAGACTCTAAGATCCCAAAACTTGGATTTTGGATTCCCCCATTTTCTAGCTGATCTATTTTTTTTATACTGTTTATGTATTATTATTGTTTTGGATCTATTATTTTTTTAAAATTTAATTTAATTTAATCTAAGTTAAAGTTGAAGACAAACCCTTTTTGCTGCAGGCCTTTTTTCTAAAGCAAACAAGAGTTTTATGTGAGTTCCATTTAGATTTTGAATTAGTCTTTATAGCTTGCTACTGTTGAGGTCTCCCTTCTACAAGGTTCACTGCATGATAACATAAAGCATCTTGTTTACTTCAGAGATGAATCACAGCAGAATGCTGGAGGTATTTTGGCAGTGTCAATCAATTTGACTGGAAATACAGCAGGGATAACACATCACCACTTGTATGAGAGGTGGATGGAGTACATTTTGAGAATAAGACCCTCTCAAACTCAAGACCAATACACCATGTCTTTCTATCAAGCTAGCTGCCATGACAACACATCAATTATTGATGTTTACTACAGAATATCAAGTGAGGAACTAACAGTTCTGGAACACAGTGATTCCTCTGAAACTGATAATGAAAGTAGTTTACCAGTTCCTTAATGGTCCTGGATGTTTGTGTGGTGATGGGGATTAATTCCAAATCCCTTGGAAACTTATAAAGTACTTGAACAGTTTGCAGTTCCTTAACAGTCTCAGATGTTCAAGCAGTGACAGGGATTACAATCCAGAATTCCTTGGAAACTGATAATTAAAGTAATTATTTTTTTAAAACTGTTTGCAGAACTTTCCTCAACAGTCTCCAATGTTGGTACAGTGACAGGAATTAGCTCAGAATTTCTTGGAAACTGATAAAGTTATTTAACAGTCTGCAGTCAACTTTCCTCAGCAGTCTCCAATGTTTGTGCAGTGACTGGTGTTAATTTGGAATCCTTCTGAAACTGATCAAGTAGTCTGCGTAGCGAGAATTTCCATTGAGTCTTTTTTGGCCACACAAAACTTTGGACTAGAGGAAAAAACAAAGGGAGAGGGTGGGGGAGAGGAGTGAAGGAAACGCCTGCAGACATGCCTTTGAAGTTTGGAAACCGCTGGTTGACACTTCTAGCTTCAATGCGACACACGGCTGGATCAAAATAAACTTAGTGTGCTTACTTTGCAAACTTTTCACTCATAATTTCATATGAGAAACACATGATTTAAGATGGAAGTAGTTTTGTCTTTTATTGATCTATGCAAGAAACAGTTGAGGTTTGTGGGAAAATTCATGTGGCTAATTTGATACAACATCCATGGTAATTTGAGCCACCCGATTATACATATTGTTTGGTGTTTGAGATTTTAAAAGCATTTTAACGCTTCAAATTGAATCTTTGTCTGGACTTTTCACCCAGCCTATTTAAAAAATTATTCAATGTTTGAGCTCGGCGTCTGCCGCCCGGTCGATAAGTTTCACTTTGGGTTTAGGTTTTGTTTTAAAGCTCCTTCGGTTGCATTGTTTTCTTTGAGCTTAGGATGTGATGTTTGAAAACTGTTGGTTTTGAACACCTGGTTTGGCAATAGTTTGCATTTGTTTGAAGCCGGCGTCTATGATTAGTATATATTTGGAAGCCTCGAGCTTTTTTTACCTTGTTTACATTGGTTGTTTAGTTGATGTTAATGAACCTGAACTTAGTTATTACTATTTGGTCTATTTGTTAGAGTTCTTTTGTGTGTTCATATTTCAACAAGTTTAGCCCTCTTCTTTGTGCTTAGTTTATGTCTCTGTTGAGTGTAAATCACTTTGCATTATTTTGGTGAAGGATTTCCTTTCCTTGCTGTTTAGCTTGCAGTTTCTGTGCCATTCAGCATCATTGGACGTGACTCGGTTGGTTTTTAAATCATTAGATCAAAATGCAACTGTTACGTTGTTTGATCAAAGACCTGTCTCGAACCACTGCTGGATTCTCATAAATTGGAATTGCTTTGAAGCTGGTATTTTAAAATTGTTTGAGATTAAGCAAAAGTGCAATTTAGGGCTTTTGCCTTTTCCTTCCCATGGCTAGAAACTTTTCAAATATTGAACATTGCTTTGATTGGCCTTTAGCTAGTCCGACTGAAACCGCACCAATCACAAGCCCCGTTCACTGGTGAATGGGCAGTTTCCAAACTTCAAAGGCATGTTTGCAAGCGTTTCCTTCACTCCCCTCCCCCACCCCTTCTTTTCATTTTTTTGCTCTCGTCCCAAATTTTGCACTGCCGAAAAAAGAAAATCTCACCAAAACTCAAAGGAAATGCTTGCTACACAGGTTACTGATCAAGTAGTAAGCTGACAGCAGTATTGATAAGGTAAAGAGACTGAGACAATGAGTATTAATTGTGTCACCAGTAACTGCTTAATAGTAAATAGACACTGAGTGCTAATATTGCCAGTAACTGATTTGAAGTAATTAACACAGAAGTAAATTTATTGTTTGTACTGTTACTATAACTATTATTATTATTATTATTATCACACTTTATATTTCCGTTACATGACCATGAGGCCATTCCCAAATTACTCTTCACTGAGTACAAACAAAATCTTTAATTTAATGTATTAAATCAAATATGTCTTATTATGAGCACCCAGCCTTAACTAATGAAGGTTTTGTTTAAATATGCATTGGAGCATATTTCCAAATTGGCCTATTCAACTTGTCAGTGCTTATAGTATCAGCAGAATACCAACTCTTCAATTCAGTCCTTGATTACTACTAGTAACAATTGATATTACTGCTGTGTGCACCTAGAGCAAGAACACGAATTTGGAGGAGAAGTTCTGTGCCTTTTAATATTGCACATATGCTTTGGTTTGGCTCACAAGGCACGAGTTTTACATCACAAACCATCGTTATAGAGATGTTTTTTTATATTCATGTCCTACCAAGCTCTTTCAGTTGGAGCAGCAACACACTTTCACTTTTAAACTGCTAGTTCTAAGCCAGTTTGGAATTTCAGAAACACAAGTGCACGTCTGGATAAAATGAAATATTCATCAAACTTAAGAAAGGAATAATTATAATGAATTCTCATCCCGCTTCATTAATTTCCTTTGTTTAACCCTTTCAGCCCCAAGCCAGTTCATCAACATCTCACTTCTTCTTACATAACTTATACAGAGTAATACAACCGAAAATGAGAATTTAGGAGTTGATCAAGTTAAATATTCTTTGGAAGATGAAAAGTCAAATTCTCCTAAACTGTTTATATGGAAAGTTTTGGAATCAGTTGGGAGAATTTACAAACACATCATTTGTCATGCTTGGGGCTTAAAGGGTTAAGTTTCATGAATTTTACATTTTATCCTGACTTGTGCATGTGTTTCTGTAATGTCAAACTGACTTATTGTTATACTGTTATTATTATTATTATTATTATTATTATTATCATTATTATTATTATTGTGACTACTATTAATATATGTTACTGGTACTAGAGGCCAGAAAACCAGTAAACTGCAATGCACTTCCAAAGATATTACCATAGAAAATTAAGTTCAAGTTATAACTTGTTACTTGCAGCTGTGACAAGGGGGTAGAGACATAGCTGTGATAAGGGGGTAGAGACATAGCTGTAATAAGGGGGAAGAGACATAGCTATGACAAGGGAGTAGAGACATAGCTGTGACAAGGGGGTATAGACATAGCTGTGACAAGGGGTTAGAGACATAGCTATGATAAGGGGGTATAGGGACACAACTGTTACAAAGAGGTTAATGACACAGCTATGACAAGGGGGTTAAGGACACAGCTGTGACATTGGGATTAAGGACACAGCTGTGACAAGGGGGTTAAGGACACAGCTGTTAAAGGGGGTATGGACACAATGTAACGAATGGATAAGGGCTTAGTTGTTACAAGGAAGGTAGGGACAAAGCTGTGACAAAGGGGTAGGAACACAGCTGTGGAAAGGGGGCAGGGACACAGCTGTAAAAAGGGAAAAGGGACACAGGTGTGGCAAGGGGGGTAGAGACAAAGTTGTTACAAGTTGGTAGAGACAGCTGATAAAAGGGGGTATGGACACAACCACATAACTAGAGGATAGCGACACAACTGTCACAAGAGGGCTGGGACACAACTATGATAAGGGGGTTGAGATGCAACTGTGACAAGGGGATAGACACACTCGTTGCAAGAGGGTAGAAGCGTAGCTGTGACAAGGGGATAGGGACACAGCTGTTAAATGGGGGCGAGGACAACTGTGATAAGGGTTAGAGATACAGCCGTGACAAGGGGTTAGAGACACATTCGTTATGAGGGGGTAGAGACAGTTGTTATGATGTGACAAGGGGGTAGGGACACAGGTGTGAGAAGGGGTTAAAGACACTCATAACAAGATGGTACAGAGACAGTTGTTACAAAGGAAAAGGGACAGATGTGACAAGGGGTAGGGATGAGGCTATGACAAGTGGATATGAACAAACTTGTGACAAGTGGGTAGACACAGCTGTTAAAGGGGAAGAGGGACACAGGTGTGGCAAGTGGGTAGAGACAAAGTTGTTACAAGTGGGTAGAGACACGGCTGATAAAAGGGGGTATGGATACAACCATATAGCAAGGGGATAGGGACACAGTTGTGACAAGGGGGGAAGGGATGGTCTATTGCAGGGGGTAAGGACAAACCTTTGACAAGAGGGTAGGGACAGAGTTGTGACAAGGGGACGGACACAACCATGTAGCAAAGGGGTTAGGGACACAGTTGTTACAAGGGGGAGAGGAGGTAGGGACACAGCTGGGACAAAGGAATAGGGACAAAGCACTGTGCTGGTAAGACTCGGTTTTCTCAGAAGTTATTATATGACACGCAAAGAGAAAGCAAATTTAGGCATGCGAATTTTGTCAATGCCTGGTGGTAATTAGTTTATCGAAATTACTTTGTCGAATTACTTTCCAAAGCGCTTGCTTTTCCACGCTTGCTTTCCCATTCTTTCAGCCGTTCAGTAGAAATAGCCGGTGTTTAGCGAATCATCATGCCGGATCCATAAGCGTATGCTTGTAGGTCACTTCTGTCTCCTTAATCTCTTACACCATTCAATGCAAAGCGTTTTTCATTTTTTCTTTACAACGGACAGCTTTGAACAGTAGAGAAGATCGAACCTTAAATCCTCTGGAAACAATGAGTAGCGACAGGTGGTCTAATGTGTCAGTTACAAAGTACCTGCGCGTGACAACAGGAACGCATGAGGGTATCAATATGACCAGCTATGGATGAATGGAAGCAAACAACAATAATAGCGTAAGGCAAAACAGAAATGGGAAATCCCCCAATTTTTCACATCCTATAGCTATGACACACATCACTATAAGGGTGGAAGGTCCTTATGGCGAAAACACTGCCAAGGATATTGTGCAGGTTCGCACCCCAGAAGGCACGGTTGTGCCGCTTGAAGAATTTGGTTTAAGAGAAATTCATACCAGAGACGAGGCAACCCAAACTACACCATATTTTGCAAATGAAATGCAGTTCCTAAAACCTTGTACTATAGTTTTCCTTTCAAACGACAGACCAATCGAGAGATGTCATACGGAAAGCACCAATTCAAATCGAATCTCGCTGAAAAACGCAAGAACTAACAACGGTATGTCGTTTGTTTGTGAGTTGTGCTACTGCGAACTAGAAGTTGAGTCGGAAGTTTGTCTATCAAATGAGCTTTTGTACTCAAATTGTAACGAAATGGAATTGTTCAAGCCCCAATCAAAAGAGGAATGGATAGAAAACGTCAAATTGGCAAAGGAGCTTGATACTTTGAAACAAAGGCATCGTGACCAGGTTCAGGTACTTGAAAATAAAGTCAGTTTCGTTTTAGAGAAAGAAAAAACTGAGTATTTGGCAAATGGTGAGTTATTTGGCCTTATTGATGAAGGCTCGGGAGACGCAGTTTCGAATCATGAATTAGAAGAAACAATGACTGGTTTGGAGAATGCTTTGGCAAAAAGCCGGTGGGGTTGTAAAACTCTTCGCGAGGAAGCCGAGTTGCTAAATGATCAGTTAATAGATACTGCGAAAGAGCTGGAACTGTGGAAGAAGCGGGCTAAAGAGCACGAAAATCAGAAAGAAGCAGCTCGCAAAGAGCTTAACAACTTCACAGAGAAACATGAACTCGAAGTTAAGGAACTCAAAATGGTCATAGATTCGTTACAGAATCGAGCAAACGAAGAAAACAGACGACTAAAATCGTTGAAAGCAGAAATGGAGTTTTCAAAACAACGAGTAACGGAACTAGAAGATGAACTCTCAATTCTGAATAAAAAGAACACCGAAAAGAAAGCTACAAGTTCTGATGTTTATTCAAAACGTGATTTTGTAGCGTCTCAAGATTTTAACGAAGTCTGTGGCGAACTCATTGCAAGTCAGGAAAAAAACACAGCTCTATTACTATTCTTGTCAGAAACAAAGAATGAACTTGATGAAACGCGTGGTTTGAACAGAACTAAAGCGGTGCAGCTTGAGCGTTATAAAATGAAATATAAGGACAGTAAGGACTGCTTGGTTGCCGCAAGAGAAGAAAATTCCCATCTCAAGAATATGTTGGATAGAAAAGGCAATGAATTGAAAAGCGTTCAGAAGCAGTTACTTATTTCTAAGACTGAGGTCAGATGGCTTAGGGAAGCACTCAATATAGTTGGGAGCCAAAACAAAACTGTTTCTTGTGCCTTCAACAAAATAGCTACAGAAATACGAAAATAACTTTTTGGCTCTGTTTCACAGTGGTGGTGCACGCTGTGGAATGAGCTACCAAAAAAGCTCCGGATGCAATCAAAATTTAAATTTATAAAGAAAATTCAGTGGATACTCTTTAACATTCTCGAATCAGAAGACAATTACATTGTTATCATTGATGTAGAAACCTTGATACAAAAACTTAAAAAACATTCATGGCCGTCAGTTATTGTACACTCAGTTTTCTATAATTTTTACAACTATTTTGCTTTCTATCTGACATTGATAACTGTACACAACATAAATGTCTCCCTATTCTTTTCCTTTTACTGTAATTCGACAATTATTACTCTTTAGCAATATACTCTTTAAGTTCAGTTACGCTGGCCCACCTAGAGTTAGCCATGCTACCTACGGTGCCAGCAACACCTGCAAACCCGTATAATTGAATTTTGAAATAAAATGAATGAATGAATGAACAGTTTACAATATTTGTTAATCCTTTCAGAACCAGTTAATTACCAACCTCAAAATTCTCCTTATATGTATTATATCGACATTTGGTACTAAAAAAAGAGAATTGGTGAAATAGAGCGCTACTCGAGATGGAAAGTGAAATTCTCCCAAACTTGTTTCATGAAAAGTTGGGAGAATTTACCGATACTACTAGGATCGAAAAGGTTATTATGAAGAGTTCATTTCAATTCCCTCATAACAAAGTTATATATTATGGTTTACCATGTTCCGCTCACGGCCTCGTTCAAACAATAATAATCACCATCTTTATTGAGGAAACTTTTTCAGTTGAGTGCTTTTCAAAAAGGACCTCAACTAAAGATTTACTGATAAAATTACAAACTACAATACACTAACTAGCTAAAATATCAACCTCAAGATAAAATTTAATAAATATTTGCAATAGGATTTAGCTAAAAATTTGTGTTACGTTTAAAACGATAACTAGATAGTTTGAATGCAAATAGCGGGAATAAATATAAAGCATAAAACAAAAAGCAGAAACTATTTAAAAAATTTAAAATATATTATTTTAAATATGACTGCATAGGAAAATCGTGATATTTAGTAAAAAACGAGCTTAAAGCCGTGGCTACACGGTGCAACAGTCATGCAACGTTGCGCGCAACTGAAACCCTTCGTGAACCCACACGGAGAAATTGTTGCGTGCAATGTTGCAGGAATAGGATCGATTTCTACTTCGCGCAACGTTGCGTGCAACGATTTCAAAGGTTGCTACACGGTGAAATTCTCCCGTTGCGCGCAACGTTGTAGGCAATGTTGTACCGTGTAGCCACGGCTTAAGATTGTGGAAATGTCAAGAAATTTTAGTAAAGTTTCTTAGCCGCTCTAGCAGAGTGTTTATGCGTGAAGTTATACAGTTGATGCTAGCTTAAAGGTATCGATCTGTTCATCCATCAATCCATCCATCTGTCTAGCTGTCTTTCAGTTCATCCATCAATCGATCTGTCTACGTCTGTCTCTCTGCCTGTCTATCTGTGTGTCTGTCTACCTGTCTGTCTGTTTACGCTGCTTGGTGATTTACAGAAAGTAAATTTTAGAAATGTGTTCAACCTGACTCCTATAGTACTTTTTGTATATCTACCAATGGAAAGAAAATAAAATTTCAAGTGAAGCCTTTGCCACTGGAAATGGGGAATATGAGCAAATTTGAGCCTCGTTCATACGAAACTTTTCTAATATCAAAAAGAATGTACGGCATCAACGACGACCCCTTTATGTAAGTTTATAATAGGTTCCTTGTTGATTGATGCTGTAGATAAGCGAGATTCGGGTTCTTCCCCATTTGCATAATTTGAAATAATTGAACTTACATCGTTAGCAAGACAAAATAGAACACAAAACAGAACTTTTCTCCCTTTGCAAGTAAATGAAAATAATAAATAAACAAAAATTAGTCTTGGCTTGATTTATTACTTTGATAGTTTTTTTTTTTTTGTTTCTCATGTTTTTTTTTTTTGCGTCTTTAATGTTGATTTTGTCCACTAAAAGATGGTGTCACTATGGCAACACCTGTGCTAAGCAACTACGCGCTTTCATTGGTGAGAAAATGACATTACCAACGTGAACTCTAAGCCAATATTTACAATGTCACACAAATCGGGAACTATCGCTCTATTCAAATTTTATTCATATCGGCTTCCGTTTTGTCGCCATGTTTTTGTATGTGATGGTGCTTTTCCGGAGATATTTTTTGCTTTTAATGCAGTAATTTTTTTCAAAAGACCTGAAGAAACTTCAAGTACTATATCGCCATGAAGTCTTTACATTCAAAGGTACTCAATTGTATTTTATTTGAAACCCTAGTTTCAGCTTTTAAGTTGTGATGAACGTAATTTATTCATCTAAGAGAGAGCTTTGGAAAATCAGATGAGCTCCACTTCTTAACATGACGAAAATAAGCAATATACATTTTGCAAAACTACAAATATGCCAAGACCAAACGCGCGTAGGTTAGATATCAATTTTCTAGCGGTCAAATCATTTGCGCTATTCCTTAGGGCAAAAATATAACCCGCAGCTTACGTGCAAGACTGAAATTAAAAACTGCGAAATCGGTTTTTCCTCAGAACTTTAAATAAACGTGTTTATCATGACGATTAGAAAATCGATAGAACAACACCAGGTAACTTGTATATTATACAATAAATTCTAAGTTTTTTTTGTTTTTATTGAGGAAATCGGTCGAAACTGTTTATTTTCTATGGCTGGACTGGTTCATTAATAACATTATCTATTCTGTGTTTCAACAATTACTTGAACTAAATTTTACTTACGTTGAATTAACTACAATTTGGGCAAAATGAAGTATCGAAGTTGTTCTTTTATAGATTCTGACTGATTGTATACTAGTCTTTTTCTTCTTTGGATCAGCATTACCTACAGAATGACTGTTTTTTTAATTCAGTTCAAATGACATTGTATACATCATCTTTAATTGTACGTAAACACGCGGTGAGTTACTGCCGCTAAAACTGGCAACAAACACACTGAGTTTCGGTCATTCGATAAGGGGAAACTGTGGAGTTTTACATGCTTTTATTGGAAGGAAAAATGAAGTTCAATATAGTTGAAAGTTAAAAAAAAAAGTAACTTGAGTGGGGATGAATTGTTTGAAAGGAATTAATTTTTAAAATTTGCACTTGTATTCGAACTAATTCAAAAATTGCATGGTCGCCAAAACGATGGCAGCATTTCAGATACACATCAGGTTGAATGTTTTGTCGGATTCAACTCGTATTTTGAAAGCATGTATATTCTTGTGATAAAAGCTTTTTAAAAGAACGCAGAAGTTGAAAATATTGGAAAAGTAATTTTAGGAATTTGCTAAGATGAAGCTTGGGAAATGTAGAGAATATTATAATTTACATACTGTGCTTGGAAAAGTCACATGGTGTACGCCCCATGCTCTCGTAATCGATGTACAAGGAGAACTAGTGCCACGTGCTCATCTCTCTTGGGCAAAGTAAATTCTCTCAACTAGAGCCTATACTTTTCAATGAACAAGTTTGAGAGATTTTTACTTTTCATCCTCAGTAAATTGCTTTGTTCGATCAGTTCTCATTTTTTCAATACCAAATGCCGTATTTTAGCAAGTTAGATGTTGATAAACTGGCTGGAGCTGAAAGGGTTGAGTTATGTAACTGAGAAGTTAGATGTTGACAAACTGGCTGGGACTGAAAGGGTTTATATACATTTGTTATGTTAGTTGAAGTTAGGTGTTGATAAACTGGCTGGGACTGAAAGGGTTTATATGTGTTATGTAAGGAGAAGTTAGATGGTGATAAACTGGCTGGGACTGAATGGGTTTGCATGTATTATGTAAGGAAAAGTTAGATGTTGATAAACTGGCTTGGACTGAAAGGGATTATATGAGTTATTTAAGGAGAAGTTAGATGTTGATAAACTGGCTAGTGCTGAAAGGGTTTATATGTGATATGCAAGGAGAACTTAGATGTTGACAAACTGGCTGGGAGTGAAAGGGTTTGTATGTGTTATGTAAGGAGAATTTAGGTGTTGATAAACTGGTTGGGGCTGAAAGGGTTTATATGTGTTATGTAAGGAGAAGTTAGATGTTGACAAACTGGCTTT
>JAOBRD020406201.1:0-19271 GCA_027575215.2 Hydrozoanthus sils
AATTTTAAGAGTGAGAGAGAGTTAATTTTAAGATGTTAAGAGTTAATTTTGATGTGAGAGTTAATTTTAAGATGTTATGAGTTAATTTTGATGTGAAAGTTAATTTTAAGAGTGAGAGAGAGTTAATTTTAAGATGTTATGAGTTAATTTTGATGTGAGAGTTAATTTTAAGATGTTATGAGTTAATTTTGATGTGAAAGTTAATTTTAAGAGTGAGAGAGAGTTAATTTTAAGATGTTAAGAGTTAATTTTGATGTGAGAGTTAGTTTTAAGTCCATTTTCTGAATGTTCTAAGACCCCTAAACCAAGATCTTTCCATACCTAAGTAAAGTCCACCCAACTCAGCGAGTTAAATAATGAATTAATTAACAGCATACAGGAAACTATTTTTTCCAAAAAACCAACCCCTTATAGTATTACAGCGATTTTCCTTTTGTTTTAGGACAAAGATGGGGACTCTGTAACTTATGAGTTGTACTACAAGCCAGAACATGCAAAATTTAACCAGCTATCCAAGGTACAGTGCATGGTGAAATGATACAGGCTCAAGAAAAATAGTGATGACTTTTGTCTTCATTATTACAAAAAGCAACTTCACCTCTATTGTGTCGTGAGCGTATTCTTTATCATCACAGGCATCAAGTTATTAATAAAAGATATTATTTTGAATTCTTTATAATCAATGTCATGATTGTCAAAATAGGTGTAGTCTTGGATTATCAAAGTGCTAACAACATGATCATCGCCTCATTCTTCATCACAGTTTTCTTCAACGTCATCATCATTTAAACACTAAACTGCTAAACTTAATAGTCAACCAGAGAGAGAACATTTTTGATTGAAATTTCTTATTAGTATTTGATTTTTATACCTTGAAACCAGATAAGTGAGCTGGAGCAAAGGTTACAGAAGCTAGAGACAGTGTTAGGAGACAACCAAACGCATATTGTAAGTAAAATCATTACGTTGCAACTTATAACTGTTGTTAATTATTGCAAATTATTTATAAATGTATAATTATGGTTTATATAACATTTTTTGCCAACACTAGTTTTTACACAACCTGAGTTTGCTGTTTTAACAATTAAAAAAGAATTAAAAAGTCTGCAAAAAGTTCATTGCAAAAAATTCATGCTGGGATTTTAATAAGCTACCAAAACTTTTTTAAGTTTTAATAATGCTTTTTTAAACTTTTTTGAAAAACCTGTTGTAGATTCCTTCACCCTTTCAGCCCCAAGTACACCAAAATATGGTGGATACTTGCTAAGTATGGAAAATATTTTAATTAAGTTATACAGTGCATGTCGAAGTACAGAGGATATCTGTTGACATTTCGGACTGCTGTTCAATTCCCCTAACTCCTCAAAGGATTACAGTCTAAAGCTTTAGTATCCTCTATTTTTCTGCTGTGTATAAGTATTTATTATATAGTTACTGATGAAATACCAGGAGTTTTCCTTCTACTAAAAAATCATCGCGTGCAGTAAAGTCATTATTTTTACCTACACGTGTGAGGATATTTGTGCTGCCATGGTTACTAACATAAGCCAATTACAAGAGAGCTTCCCGTTCAGGCACGCAGCTAGTTGTTTATAAAAAGTTGGGTTTTGGGTAGTTATTTCATCAGTTTCTATAAAATAAACAGAATATTATATAGCCGCTTTGGGATACGAATTTTATCTTCTCGTGCTAAAAGTATCTCTTACTCGTTTGCTTTGCTCATTCGTGAGAGGTACTTTCAGCAGTAGAAGATAAAATTGGTATCCCCAGTATCAGTCATACTACCCCTGGTTAACTTTGAGCTCTTGTCTTACAGTCATCTATAACTGCAGACTTGGAAGCAAATGAAAAGAGTCTACTTGTAAGTACAACTTATGATTAGCCATGTTTTCTTGGTAAATGCCTGGTTGTAGATTCTGTCTTTTCAAACCAATGAACACCAAGAACAATCTACATTCAAATGTTAAGGTTTCAGCGCATGAAAGCTTGGATCAAGAAGACATGAGATCTGACTGGCACACTGTCACTGGTTGGATTTCAAAACTATAGGAAGTGTGTCTAAACAGGATTTTTAAAATGGTGGCATCAAAAACAAAATAATATTTGAAAAGGGAACACTGGAAAAGTATGTTTGCCCGGATGAGGGAGGGAACGTTGAGGGTTCAATGAAGAAGGAACGAAAACAATTGGAGAGGGATTTGTCTTTTACATAACTAGCTCTTAAGAAAAGTACAAGCCAGTTTATTTCTTCGATTTGATAATAATTGTTTCATTTACATTCTCATCATCCTCATTATCATCATCAGTTTCAACACCAATTTATCTTTCCTGTTATTTCAGAGTGCTGTGTCAGCCTTGCAGTCCAAGGTGGCGTTACTAGACACAACTCATGTTGAACACGTCGACGCACGGCTCCAGGTATTCCGACGATGCTCAATGTTACGAGTATGGCTGCTTGAAACTTGATTTAAAGCCTGGTGCAAAAAATAATCAAAATCAAGAGGAAACAGCTCAGCTCATTGCCTTGCAAGGTAGAGAGCTCAGCTAGTTCTTCTTATATGTGGTAAATCTTTTTTTGAGATTTTTGCCTCACAAGGCAGCAATATTAATGAGAACGTAAAACACGGTAGACATTTGTGTCACTTTGCGATAAAAATTCTCGTAAAAGATTTGCCACACACTGACGAGAGGAACTGGCAGAGTTCTCTGCTTCACGAAGGAACAATCTGAGGTGTTTCCATCAGACTTAACCAATATTTGTTACAAAAATACTTTGTTTGATTTGGGCTTCCATTTCTCCGACAACATTTATGCCACAGTTTTTTAGTTTTACCGATCCTGCCAAATGATATTTTGCCATTTTAGAAAAAAAATGAAATTCTTGTTTGGTATGCTGTTTATCTATGTTTTTAAACACTGATTCGAATTTTTTTTATAAAAGTTTTCAGTTGTTTTCGTTGTTTCTATCGACCTTACTTGCTGACTTTCTACATGGGCTTTGAGGGTCGAGATAAGTAATTGCCAATATTGATCAGGAAAGTCAAACGCAAATCAATGTTTTGCTCGACCTCAAAGTTAAACTGCTTGAGTCGTGTTTACCAACTAGTGTATACAGTAAGCACTGAAATTTTTTATTTTTATTATGCCCACCTGACCTAAAATTTTTTTAAAGTGATCCTGTAAAACTAAAAATTAAAAATAAAGCTGTGGCCTTACGGTTTATGAAATTCAGATTTATTGCTTTTTCGATAACACTGGTGAAGTTCATCTTACCATGGCCACGAAGCAACAATTTACAGACAGTCGTCTCATGCAGCATAACGATGTTTACTTTGCAATGTAGGGGGTTCTTCATCACGTCAGCCAGCTGTCAGAAAAGAAAGAGCAAGTTGAAAATGCTGCAAAGCAGACTAAGGTATATATGTTTATCATTCTTTCGTCGCAATTGTTTCAGTAACCAACAGTCGCTAGACAATGCAGTTATTTCTATTGCATCTATTTTGTACCAGCTGATTCATCCGATTTGTCTCCAGTATAAAGGTACGGGCTACACGGTGCAACATTGTATGCAACGTTGCGCTACTCTTCGTGTAGCCACTCGGTGAAACCGATGCGTGCAATGTTGCAGGAGTAGGGTCAGTTTCTACTTCGTGCAACATTGCACGGAACAGTCTCAAAGGTGGCTGTCGATACAATTCTCCCATTGTTGCAACGTTGCATGCAATTTTGCATCGTTTAGCCATACCTCAAAGTTTAACTGTCAAGATTTTTTTACTCTTATCTTTTTAGATTCATTACTATTTTGATTAATTTGGAACGTTAACTGAGTGGTAATTCGATGAAAGTATGGTGTTTAATTCTCGCAGTCCCAACCACTACAAACGTTTTTCTTAAATTCTCAAAACAGCCCTTGTTGGCACTCTTGGTTATAAGCAGTTTCTTGAGGCTTCGGTAACTTGGGACAGACAATTTTCCTTATGCTGCATGTAGTCATAGCCTGAATTGCAGCCGGCCCAAGCTCTTTCAACTGTCAATAAAATTATTGTAATTGCATCTAGGTAGCAGAGCTGTTTGACTTGCTGAACAAATGGGAGTGTGTTGTGGATGTTGTCCCAGATTTGGTAAGACACTAGTTAACAAGGGGAGACTTTCGAGGGATCGTTGAAAGTTGTAATTAGGTTTTTGCACTTCAGGTTCAAGTCATACATTAGGTGATGTTAGAAAAAGTTCTATAGAATTTGCTAGTAATTAGCGTTAGTGTTTGATGGAGTTAATAGAGAATCAATGGTTCACTGTTTTTGTACCACATGGATTAGCAAACTGCACTCTGTACCTTGCCCACGTGACTCATGAAAATCACGTGTGTAAATGCATTTGTGGGAGGGGAGGGGAAGGACTTGTTAGAGAGGGAGACATTTTACACCTTACATCTCTCCCTTGGGAACATTTTTAACGGTGTGGCTGTGGTGTGTTCCAGCCAAAGCCCCGAATGCTAAATAGCAGAAAAACATGCAAGTTCAAAAGAACGAGACACGAAGCCACAATTATGAAAAAGAAGAACAAAATATGCCACTGGCTTGCTAAACACGTACATCGTATTCTGTTCTGAAGGGCTGAGGAGAGGGGTTAGAAAATAGAGGGGGGCCTTATTCAAACTTTGAACTGTAGAGGGGATGGGGGTTGTTAGAGTTTTTATGTTGGTTAAAAATATTTTCTTTCCTTGTGCCAGGTTAAGAGACTCCAGGCCTTGAAAAACTTGCATGAAGAAGGTAAAAAAGAAGACCTTTGCCTTTTTTCTTGTTAATTTTTTGAAATACCCAAGGGTTTTATTTTTGGAAGTTTTTCTGTTGGTTTGCCCCAGCACAAACAAGTTAATATAGTCTGCTCCTGAAGGAAGAAAGAGAGAACTTCTAGTTGTCTACCAAAAATGATTTGCTGAAAACTCGTATCTTTTTTGTTGGAAAAAATTTCCACAAAATTGACGAAGTCCTCCAAGTCATTTCACAAAGAGACTGTGCCATCAATAGACATGAAAAATACCGTTGGAAACCCTTGTTCAGTCACTTGTTTGAACATTATCGCAAAATATTTTGCCCTTTGAAATTCATTAGTTTGTCTTGATTCTGTTGGTTTCTTCTCATTGTGAAACTAAACGTTTGAAAATTTGATAAAGACGAGCCATCGTGGTAGGTTGTATAATGTTCTAGCCATAGGTCTTTCTTCCCATGTTTTCTGTATTTCTTGTCTTTCTGTCTTCACAAGATTTTGGCTGCCCTGCCTCTCTTCAGGTGAATTCGCTTGAAAAGGGCAGGACTGCCGAAGGCTTGTGAACACAGGAAGACAAGAAATACGGAAAACGTGGGAAAGAAGGCTTGGTTAAAACAAGATAAACGTTTGAATTTTGAGATGAAAGTGAAAGGTGTTTAAGTTCGAATTTTTGATCGAACTTTGATCAACTTTGAAGTGAGGGCGAAGTGAACAACATTTAAAATTTATTTCTCGAATTTTTAATTGATTCCCCTTAAAACGTCAGAATATTGGGTGCTATTTTCTGTTCCATTTTTTAAAAAACATTCTTCTCCTTCTTAATTATTATTATTGTGCTTTCTTGCACAGCGAGTAATTTTGGACAGTCTCTGATGCAGCTTGGCTCGGCACAGTCCGTTATCACCTCCCAGCTAAAGACGCAAAGCAAACTGCTTACTGAGGTTCGTTCGTGCTATAAACGTTTTCTTAGTCCGTTATTTCGTCACTTTCCCGTGATTAAAACTAATAACGGTAGCAGTAATGTTTTTATGATAGTGATGATAAGGAAAATAAAAGTGATGATGATGGCGATTATGTTAGTGCAATGAAAGTTGTTCATTTTACCAGTGACTTGTCCTGATAAAAGAAAACACTAGTAAAAATCCTAAAAGTGTAGAGCTGGGTATTCCTCCTCTTCACCTTAATGAAGCGGAACTGGGAGTATATATGGGAAGCTCTGAGGACATTTTCAGCCGAGGGCTTGTGTAAGAAGATAGCAAATAGACAAAGAGGAAGGGAATTTATTTCAATAACTCAGCTATAACTTTTGCAACAAAATGGTGGCCGCGAGCGTGCGCTCTTAAAATCATTATGCTCTCAGAACTACCACGTGACTCATAAAATCATCAAAACAAAGAACAGTTCATTACCATAAACCTCACGCCTTGTGATGGCGGAAAACAAAACCAAAGACTCTTTCTTAGGTACATCGCGTGGTCCAATCTAACCAATAACATCGCACGTTGTTACTAACTTTGAACACTACTGTTGATGTATGTTACTGTGAATGAAATGATTTCCTAGTGTATATCTACTACCAAGGTTAACCCTACTACTTAGGGTACATCTACCCAACTACTACCTAGTTAACCCTACTTCTTTGGGTCTTTTACCTTATGCAAACAGACTTAGTATTTATCTGTAACTTTGCCCATTCTCTTATCCTTCGTTTTTTTCGAATACTTCTGTAATACATGAAGGCCAATTTCAGAAGTAATTACTTGTGTTAGTGGTACCTACAGTTTTGCAGTGCTTATTGAAAGTTTTTTTTTGTTTAACTGTAGGTTACTTTTGTTAACAATTTAAGTTTAATTTTTCTCTTTTTAATTCACAGCTTGAAACTGGCTTTTCAAGCAACGCAGCCGCCATTGAAGCAAATTGTACAAAAGTGGAAGAACGAGTATCTGCTCTCATTAACAAATTTGAGAGGAAGGGACGGTAATATTTGTCAATTAATTGAAGCCGTGTTCTAGCGTAAGTCCCTCGTTAGATTAAAAAATGAGAAGGAGATGAAAAAACAAGCTATTTATTTTATCACCCTCGTGCAGCCTCTGTTGGAACCTTTGTGGCAACTCCGAGGCAAGTGAAATTATTGTACTTGGAGTTGCAACCTATAGATCAACAAGTTGCTGCGAGCAATAGGAAAATGGAATGAAACAAAGAACTTTTATTAAATTTAGATTCTCTTTGACATTACTGGAACTTGAACAAATTTTAGGTGGTTAATTTATCACTATTTCTGGTCATTACAGTATTTGATGTATCTTTGGATAAACGTGGCGTGTAGTTAAAATCTGATGAAGTTGAGATTCTGCGTGGATATTTCTCTAGAAACAGTTTGGTGAATACGTTAGGCTGTACACCGTGGAAAAATGGAAGATATACTGACAGGTGTAGCGAATGGTAAACCGAGGTGTGACCGAGATGCCGAGACGGCCTTTTGGAGAGAGCCCGAGCCAAGAGCCCGAGGCTTTGCAAAGCAACGAATACTCTGAGACCGAGACGTTACAATACAAAAATCTGAGACTGAAACTGAGACTTAAAATACCGAGACACCAAACAAATTTCAAGCAAAATATAGAGATTTCGAGCTCAGCTGGAAACGCTGAGAATGCGAGCCATTTGGAGAGAAAATCCGAGACTGTGAGACGGAGAAAAAATTAGAGATACGAGACCACGAGACATAACAAAAAAAGGCGAGATTTCGAGAACATGGCATAATTTGCCGAGACTCGTTTTTTTTTCGTTACTCCTACTGACATTTTATACTGTAGTCCTTTGGCGAGAAAAGGACTTCACTCAGACGAACGACTACTCTCCGAAGTGTCAGTACGTACCGTTTCTTCGTAGTGTACAGTGTAAAATATTTACTAAATTGTTGCTTGTGGTTGCTTATTTTTCAAAGCTACAAATGTAACGGGGTGTAAAGGGGTTGAAATGGATTCGATACCAAAACAGATAAACGTACAAAAAACTTTGATAAAACACAACTAGAATGGTAAGTTAGTCTTGTATCAAATAGAAACGGAGCAAAAAGTATTTGAATCGTAATTACCTGAAGTTCCCACTTCTTTAAATGGAGAGAACATTATCGCACAACAGAAAGACTCAATCGTCGTTGATAACTGGTCGCCGGGCTTTTAAGATATTTTGCGTTTACAATATGCTAAATGTTTATGATAATAGTACATAATGTTCACGTCCGAATTAGCCAGTCAGAAGGCATAAAAAATACTGTTGAGTTTGGAACTTAAACAAAGAAACCTTTGTCCGAACCACCAATCAATTTACAGTTGACTCATTAATAACAACGACTGAAACTCATACATACACAAAACAGTTAACTTGTTTATGGCTGGAACCGAGGGATTCCATACTGATGTCATTGTCGTAAACGGATGCTTGGTGTTTATAGTGTTCTAGGATCGGGAACTTCTATATATAATATAAAGTTTGGGAACTAACTGTAATAATGTAACAAAAAACCAGCAGTAATAATAAATGGTAAAGAACCTTTACTTTTTTGTTTTAAAATGCACTGCGTACTTGGGGTGTTTATAAGAAAGAAGGGAGAGTTTATGTATTGTGTAACTTGCATATTTTAGTTGAGGTTACAAGTTGATGCGGTGGTTTTTTCTAGTCAGGTTTTAAGGTACTATTAACCCCTAAAGGTGACCAGCTGGCATAACGTTCGACCAGTTGTAAATCAATTAGTGGCGGGAATGAAGCGTCTATAGCGAGCTCACGGCGGGAAAACTGTGGTGGGAATGACGCGACTAGCAAGCACACGGCGGGAAAATTGTGGTGGGAATGACGCGTCTAGCGAGCACACGGCGGGAAAATTGTGGTGGGAATGACGCGTCTAGCGACTTCCACCAATGCTCACGGTAATCTCTACCCAAGGTTTTTCGCAAATATTAATGAAACACACAAAAGTTTTTTGGTTTACCAAACATGTTCTGACACTACTCGTGTCATTTTCATTGGTGCAAAAGATAGGTATAGCAAGAATATATATAGACTAAAATTACAATAGGTATATTTATATTTAGAAATTCTTATAAATTTTGCAGTCAAATTTTTTCAACAAAAAGAACTCGCCTCTGGACAAAGGTCAGACTCGAGATCTTCTTTCAGTATTCAGTTCATGTTTCGGCGTAGTTACGAGATTTTTGACCCAAAGTCAGTATTCTGTTTTCAGCTGTGAGGAGAAGCTGTAATCATAGTCAAGTTTATTTTTGCTTGATTTGTTAAACGATTAGGTAATCTCTTAACAATTTCCTATTCAGTGAAGAAAGCCAACTTATCAACAATCGCTGTATAGTAGTATACTAGCTTCGTTTTTGGGTAACGCATTCTTTCGAAAGTTTAGCTCAACGAGGCTAGATAGGGCTAGTTAGAATAAAGACAAAAGAACACCAAAATCGCCGCCATTTAAGTATTGGGTCTATAATTGTAGAATAAATTTTGTAAGGTTGAGTTGTGTAAACATTTATTGAAAAAGATTTAATATTTCTCGAATAGTTATATACATTCTAAACTCGACAAAACTACCGTGAACGAAAGAAAATCACCCACAGGTGTTTACATGCCTTTGTTAAAAACCCACGGGAACAACAGTGTGCAAAGTGAAAACGAAGTTCGAAATTTTAATCAGTCCCCTGAAGAAGAATTATTGTTACAATTTTAAAATCTCAAAAGTTTTAAATCTTTTAGTGGTTACTTAACCGTTTACAAGTCAGTTTTTACCAAGTTGTTAATCATGCACACCACATGATTGCATTATAACAAGTACTGCATGTTACAAGTCTTAATCCTTGGTGTCCAAAGTTGTTCAGTTAGCTGTGGGTAATAGTGAATGTTGGCTCGATGATTATTGCCTCCATGCGAGGTTCATTGTTACTTGCATGGAACATGGGAACAATGAGAGCCTAAAGAACTTGGCAGAAAATGGAGACATGCAGTAAGGACGAAAACATTCCCACGCTTACGTAGGTGAGTTGGGCCCGTGTCAAACGCCGCGCGGCATTTTAAGCAAACTTCAATTAACTCGAGCTAAAGTCGTGTCGCACAGGTCAGCTCATCGTTCTACCCGATTATCACGCGGTTTGGTTTCAGAAGCTGCTAAATGCGGGTTTTGTAAATTCGGGCGTGCTAAGCACCACTGCCCATATAGCACGGCGTTTAAAACCGCAAATGCCCGTAATAAGGTGTGAACATGTCACGGCCGAAGGAAAACATGGATGTTTATTTAATTGTTCGTTGCTTGCCTCATCAGATTTAAAGTTACTGTCTTGTACAAGTTGTGATACAGTTAACTACAACTCTCTTCTCCCTTACAGATCGTCTTACTGACTCCTTCCGTCCCCACATAGAAATGAAAACATTTCCATTTTCTCATTAGAGGATGACCTATATTGTATGGGTTTTGCAAGGAGAAGTTAAATGTCGATAAATTAGGTGGGACTGAAAGGGTTAATAGGCCAGACTTTTAATAGCCTGCGTGCAGACGCCAGTCTCCACCTTTAATTAAGGATAAAGTTCGTTGAAATTGGAAATCACCTTGCAATAACGAGGACAAGAACTAGTTGTGTAACCCTACTCTTACTTTTGTGGAAGCTTCTCCCTGAACTGAATCGCTGGCTTATCTTTTGTATAGGACAACGTGCTGTCCGTTTCGGAAATAATCAGAAAAATTCCGAGGACAGTGAAATTCAGCTGCCATAGGAATTTTTCTAATCCAATTATTTCCGAAATGGACGAGCAGGTAGTCTTATTATTTATTACAGGCGTTTTTTATGCTTTATATGAACCAGTAAATTCGGCCGAGACTCATTGTTCTTAATTTTTTGGCAGTTTGAGCAATTGAGTTGTTTTTAAATTATTTCTAAACATTTTTACTGACTGAAAGTCAGTTCATCCCAGTTGCGGATTTATTGTGAACTCGCAGCTTAGTCGTTTCCAGTGTAGTGATGATAAACTGCGAAGCATTTCTTATCCATTATGTATTGTTCAGTTAAAGATCGAAATTCAGTAAAGTTTTAAAAAAATCAGCTATCAAGCCCAAGCCTCAACTTGTTCTTAAATTTTGGCCAATCTGAGCCTTTTTGTTGTTATAAAATTGTTCGTATAAAAAGAAGCGTGTAATTAAAATATCAAAATGGTACTTCAAAGTCAAAAGGTAATTTAAAAGAAACGTTTTCGACTCATAAGGTCATCTTCAGATAAATAACTGAAGATTTATTATACTTATTTACCTGAAAATGACCTTATAAGTCGAAAACGTTTGTTTTAAATTACCTTTTAACTACCTCATACAACACCTGGGCTGTCAAGTTGTCGCAGAAAAGGACGAAGCGGTCACCGTCCTGTACAAAATCTAAGCCTCGGCATTATTCTTACTATATTCTTAAAATTTGGCCAAATTCAGCCTCGATATTCTTGTAGAGTATATTCTTGTCAAACTCTTGCTGACTGCGGGATTTCTTCAAGCACTCGTGTTTTGCTTCTGTGCTTTCGACACACATTCAACTTTTTTGGGGGCTCTGAAGTATTCTTGCAGAAGCCAATGTTTCTTTGCCTTATAGAAGTACGTCTTCTTCTATCACAAGAAAATCCAAAATTGTTGAAACAGAGAGTAATACTCGGCATAGCGAAGCTAGAAATGTCAGAAAACTTTTCTGACAAGTGCGGCTCGCCTCGCTGATGGGCGCGCGCGCGCGAAAATGACACAGATTGGCCAGTTCTGTATTTTCTAGTTTGGATTTGATTGGCTCAGCCAAAAACTGTGGCGCTATTTTTTCAAAATAGGACTGTTTGCCTCGAAAAATCGCGTCTAAAACAATACAAATTAATCCTTAATTGGACAGTTTTAAAACGTTAAAGAATAATAACTATGCTGACGACAAAGGATTAACTTCCAGATTAGTTACTATATACGTGAACTCATTCAATGAACAGCCTAACTAAAATTATAGTCAAATACAGTAAAAAGCTGAGCGTTTTCGTGCTTTTTCTTAGCTATTTTAACCTGATGTGTTCTTAAATTGTTCATTTTAAGGATTTTGTGTTGTCTAGCCCTGCCCGCATCCGCATTCGGAAACGTTTTCGGGCGATGATACACGGGCTTACAGATTGAGAACAACTCTCTCCTTCGAATCCAGTATTTAAAATATCTGTAACGTTTGTCAAGCCATCTTAGCCTCAACATGTACGTGTTTATGGTATGCTCCTAGATTATTTTAAGCCGTAACCGTCTTATTTCAAAACGTTTGTATGAAAAGGTTTGATATGATGCAAAAACAATTGACCATGAAAGAAGCAACTTGGGTTGTTTCCATTTAAAAGCGCATATAATTTTTTTGTAAGAAACGTCGAAATACGTGTTGTTGTTGTTTCTAAGCTCGTATTGTTCACCCAAGATTTTGACTGGTCACTAGATTTGTTTCACAGAAATATTTGCTTCAGCTTCAGTCAGCAGGATAATTACGGTTATGCACACAGCTTTCTTGTTAACAAGTCTGCTTAAGAGTTCTAAAGAGCGCCGTATCTTCCATAATTCATGTTTTTATTTTTAATCCTCGAGAACTTGTTACTCTCACGGCATCATGTGTCAAAAGATTGAACTTATGTCTCAGTGGGGTGCGGGTAGGTTTAGCTACTAAAACAGTTACATGTGAATTCATTTGTGTTTATTATTATGTAATTTTTTAGTGCATGCCCGCCTTGGCACCAGTTAATTGCATTGGCAATCAAGCGTGACCGTGCTGTATAATCATCTACCAGTGCGAACTGATTTCTTTGTGGCGTTCTATAAGGCCCTACGACATCATCCTATTTTATTTGTTTATGGACAAGCAAATATGTTAGAAAACTGAGGCGGCTTTCCTTCAACCCCTCCCTCCCCTCCCTAAGAAAGTTTTTCTTTCATGAGTTGAATCGTTTCCTGTGTCTCTTTGCTTCACAACCTCTCTCACTGTATACTCTTTGCCGACTGCCCAAACAAAGTTGCGTCATTCATCAAAACAACTTTCTCGCCATGCCTTTGGCAAAAACCATTTTCATATCAAGAGTGTATTCAAGGCATGTAAAGTTTGACTAAGATCCATAAATTTACTCGAACTCGCTGCGTGAAATCAATGGACAACCAGCTGACCGACTTTGTTTGTGTTGCAATTGAATCAATCATTTAGTTCCGCTTCAGTGGGCTTTTTGACACAAACACATTATAAAGAAAGAACCTTTACACTTCATTTAATGACTGAACTGCCACCTTCGCTCATTTTTCTTTATTTTAGACAAGGTGCAACGGCGAGATAATCAAGTCGTAGCGTAACAAAATGAAGAGAACCCAAGCCAGCAGTGAAGTGACAGCAGCGCAACAGAAAAACCAGGACGCATCCACTCTCAACACAGGCAAAGACGTTCGCGAACGATTACGCGTTATGATGTTGGAAAAGATGCAAACGTCTCCTCGGACAAACGGGAACGAGAATATCAACACGCTCAACAGCGCCGCCTCGTCGAGAATACCGATTTTGGAGAAGAAATCCAGCGAAAGCAAAGAGTCGCAGGCGCGTAACGCCAAGGTAGGTCCCAGAGGGTGGCGATAATTTGTGATCAAAGTGGGGTTAGGCATTGCCTTTTTCCTGTCTTAAGTTAACTTCGGAATAATTTAGTACTTATTACTGGTCGAGAAATCGTTGATTACGTTTAACAGCTGCCCGGCTGCTATTGAATGAGCGTTAGTGTCACTTAGCTTCAGTGCATATTTGACGATAGTTGGGTGGGCGGCAGATCTTGGAATAAAGACAACATTTTAAGAGGTGGGTTTGCCCAAGGTAGCGATGGGCCTTGCGTACGGCTGTGACAAGTGTTTTTCTTTTGAGACTGCTATAAAATGTAGAATTTACATGAAATAACGTTAAGGTGTTAATAGTTTAGAGAACAAGGTTGTTTCCCGTTTGACGTAGTGATGAAATTTTAGACTTGAGATTTTTGTTGCCCTCGGAACTAATTTAGCTCTGGCCATGATCAAAAACTCCACGTTACTGACTTATTTCCAATAAACAGCCCCAAAGTGATTTTAACATTACAGGTTTTACCTTTGATTTAATGCTTATGTTAATCTTTTGAACAAGAAACCCGTGGAGAAGTGGTGGTTTGACAAGCATAAGTCAATGGGCTGTTATTGTCAATCATTAATACTTCATCTCAACCTGCTTGGCGAAATCAAGCAATGCTTGGCTCAGCATGTGGTCTGGGCGCGGTGCCGTACCAGTTCCCGCTGTGCTGACCGAACGAGAGGCACTCGGTTCATTTTTTGAATCCAGACATGCTGTTTTAAAGAGCATTCAACACGGGAGCAATATAACTCAAAGTTTCATGAACATTGCTAACATAGATGGAGAAGATTGAGAACTAGCGTGTATTATCAAAATTAAGCAGTTTTTATTAAATCAGAAATGTTTTTAATTGAGAAGAGAACAGCAAAAAAGATTAATTTTAAAAAGTTTCAAATTTGACAGAGATAAGTTTAACGAGTGTCAGACATAGTAGTAAAGCGCGCTAACCGCGTTTGTTAAAACAGCTACAAGTCTACTTAGTTATCCGTTAGGTAAAAAAAAAACGGAGAAAACTTTCGGGAAAAACCGTTGAACGTAACGGTAACCTGAACAGCCGCCACATTATGGCGTTAAACGAACTGATTCTCACTCTTTTCTTTATAAGAATCTTTTTATAAGAACGCCAGCCTGAAAATTGGTCAAAATTTAAGAACGTACTAAAAACCCACACGCGAGGCTGAGGAATGACCGAGAACTCGCGGAATCGACAAAGTAGTCGGTAGTGCATGGAACATTGTTTGCAACTAGAGTAAACAAACTACTTGGAAATCAGTTTTACAAGAATCACTCATTATTTGCTCTTTTACTCTACTTCTACTTGTATATCATACGCTTTGTTTACAAGATCAGTAAATTTATTCTCATTCTCAAGTTGTTTTATTTTTTATTTTATAACATTTTTGACTCAAGGAGTCACGGGAACAGGCAATAGGACTCGAGGTCCCCTTCGAGGTCTGCTATCCGGAACCTACGGTTTAACATCCTTATCCGAGTAGGCATGAATGTCTAACCGTTTGCAGATGTTAGAACAAAGGCAGCACCTTCCCCTCAGTTATTTTAAGACCTTGAGTGGAGGTCCGGCACCGGGAATCGAACCCGGGCCTCCCGCACGAAAGACTGGCGCCTTACCAACTAGGCTAACCAGGCGGCGGTTATAAGAAAAAGCGTGTACACTCAAATAAACATGGTTATATATTAATAACATTTTTAAAACATTTGAGGCTAAAATCCCCAAAATATTTTAAAAAATTCAGCCGTTGTTGGCCCAAAAATAAGACCTTCTTATGGAAGAAGAATGTATTGCTTAACAGTTACAAGCTGAACCAATAGTTAGCCAACGGGCTTCAATCAATCGATGTGTTATTATTTGATCTCTTCTGAGCTATGTATACCATATAACTGCAAACTTATAATGTCTCCGAGTGAAACATTGTAGTTTTTTGATGAACGCGTAGCTCTGCTTGTTGGCTTCGCAATTTGGAACAGGAATGGTGACTGTGCGGCGGTAATCGAACCAGGTTACTGAGAAGTTCGTTTCCAGTTCCTTGGGCCGGATTCTCAATGAAACTCATTCTAAACCTATTCCCAACTGGGATCATATAAAAAATAAACACAATCAAACTTCCAAACAGTGCAAGACCTGATGTGGTAAGAAGATCGAAGACGTTTGTCGTTTTTATAACAAAAATATTAAAAGTATATAACTTGCACGATAGCTCAAACAAACTTTTTGGCGATAAAAAAGATTGAAAACACAGCGAGCGTTTGACTTCTCCCTCTTCCCCTAAGTCTGAACAAGACTAAACCTTGAAACAATCACAAAAGCTCGTTTTTATACAGTTACACTTTTAAAAGTGCATGCTAATCACCAATGCATGGGGCCCTTTTCTTAGGTTATTTCCAAGACGGAAAGAGATGGAAGCAGTTGCGTCAATGGTGAGGTTGACCACAGGGGGACTGCAGCACAGGATTACAGTGGCAATAATTCCTCGCACTCCTCTGCAAAGAAGTTGCAGCGGTCAATGTCTTTACCAAAGAGAATGCCTTTGAAACAAAATCGACCAGTGCGCGCGCGACAGAAAGACGCGAATGTGAAAAGAGAAAAAGAAACACGGGTTAGACCTTAACTGAAAATTTTCTTTAAATGAGCTTTAAGAATCTTGTTTTCAATAAATATTCAACGCTTCCAGCTTTTTGTGGTCTTGGCATACATATAAATGTTTGAGATTTACTATAATTTCAACTCGGTTAGTACATTTACAAATCATAAAATTGTTAAAACGAGTTTGAGACTTGAAATTGTTTCTCAAGCTGCCGGTAGCAACACTGACGACAAAACATTCTGTGAAAGACTGGTAGTTGTAGAGAATAGCTCTTGATTTGTTTATGCAAAAGTGTTATAATTCCCTTGCAGAAAAAAAAATTAAAAAAGTGTACATACAAAAAAAACCCAAGACACTGGCAAAATCATTCCACACAACCACACCACAGGCGGGAAAACTCGCGCCTAAACTCGGCATGATTTGGCTTGCTATTGTTCATTCACCTGGGCCAAGTTGTTCAAAGGCTCATTAGCACTAACCCAGAGTTAAATTGTAATCTACGTTTCTTTTATTTTACAGGAACTGACTTGAGCTGTAATTTTGGAATAGACAATTTTTTTACGGGAAAATTCTAAAAAGTATTTCATAAGAACCGCAAACTATTTCTTAGAGAAGAAACCATTGCTTGAATTTTGGCTTAACCCGGCGTTAAAGTTAACCAGCCTTTGAATAACCCTGCCCCGATTGGCTAAAAGACAATGGGCCTGCTGCAGCTTTCTTAGTGAGCCAATAAAACAGCGTAGAAAACGCATTGCTAAAAAAGAACAGATTAGTTTACCATAACTCGTGTTGTTTATTGTCAGGAACCTTCTCCAGTGCGGAAAAATGGACTTAATCCTTCAAGCAAGGCGCCGTTACTAAACTTATTGAAAACACTACAGCGAACAGCTTCGGGTTCCACCAGGAAGGAAACAGTTAGTGGAGTTAGTGTACATTTTATACTACTATATAATACTTTTTGCAGTTAAGATGGAAAGAAAGCGCTTCTCAAGTTGAATTATCAGGAAGACAAGAACTTAACCTGTGATTCGGCTCCCCATTTGAGTCTCTGTAGCTCGTGGGTAGAGCGTCTGACCGGTAATCAGAGGGTTGCGGGTTCGGTTCCCGTCAGTGATTCGGAATTTTTTCTGATCACTCAACTTGAGAAACGCTTTCCTTCATTCTTTACAAAACCAAGTTGCAAACTTCTACATAAAACAACATTTGATGAATAGAACCATATAGCATATGACTATTGGGCATATCGAGCTAGCGGATGCAAGACATATGTCCAGCGGGAATAGACAAGAACTTATCCAGTGACTCGGCTCCCCATGTGAGTCTCTGTAGCTCAGTGGGTAGAGCATCTGACCGATAATCAGAGGGTTGCGGGTTCATTTTCCGTCAATGACTCGGTTTTTTTCTGATCACTTAAACTTGAGGAGTGCTTTCTTTAAATCTTTGTATAACTAAGTTGCAAGCTTCTACAGGAAACTTTTTGTAATACAGAAGTTTACAAGTGTGTATATAAAGATAAAATAGTATTTACGTTCGATGTGTCGAAATCCCCACGGCAGAATTGAATTTGAGTTGTCAGTGAAAATGTTGTTTTAACTTTTCATTGCCATTGTAGAAGTTAATAGCTTTTTAGCTGATGCAATCAAAATATACACTTTACTATCTTGTTGTTAATACCAACGAGCTCCGATAGTTCTTAACAACAAAACTACGGCGCAAAAATTTTAAACTGCGGTGTTTGTTTCTATTAAAGTTGATGTCAAAATTGTTCCAATCTTACCCTCCATAACTTAAAACTTCTGTTATTTGTAAGAATTTAACCACAACTGATTATTCTTTATAATCTCGTTTTCATTACAGCTTTTATCGTTATACACTATTACTATCTTCGTTATCGTCATTATTTCTTATTCTCTATCAGAATGGGAACACTAAACAGAGGAAGGAACAGATAATACCAACAGAAGGAAACCAGCACAGCGGTGTTACGCAAGGAAACCCCTCGAGGCGACAGGATGGTAAAATGCCCAACCACCGAGTCCCACCCTTAAAACTTGAGCGAGCCACAGGGCCACGCCCTAAGCACGACCGTGATACCAATCTAGGGGAGCAAAAGAGAGTCAAAAGGAAATCTGTTCGGGACTCAGGCCCATCCCAGGTAAGGCATCGCCTTTTCTTATTTCGGGCTTGTATATATTTGAAGCCAAGGGGTCGGCATGGCTCAGTGAATATGAGTTAACGACTGGTATGGCATGCTATAACCCAATTTAACAATAAGAGTTGACTGGTTTGTGTTAAGGCGATCCAAGATACAAGTTTACCACACTTTATCAACAACAAACTGGTCTGTGGGAGAGCAATTGGATTAATGGTGATGAGTGAGGGAGAATACTTAGAATTATTTTTTTTTTGCTTTATAATTAATTCTGATCAGTTTGTACGCTCTCTTTAGGAAGGTTTTTTTTAAGCTTTTCAGTTCTCCGCAGAGCACAACGTACATAAATTTATTCACGTCAAAGAAGAAATTCTTGTCTTCTGGGGCCGGTTGTTCGAAAGCCGATCAACTTTAAACCATAGCCATTTCTTTACAAAACCTATTGGTTGTCATGGTAACTAATCCTGGATTGGTGCTAATCGCTATTGGACAACTCGGCCCAGAAAGCTAAATGTTCAAGAAGTTTTTTTATATATATATAACAAACTAAAAATTTACTTAGATTAAGTTATCTTTAGTTTTCTTTATTTGTTTAAAAACTTGGCTTAGTTAGAGTTGCTGTTTTCAGTGTGTGCTCGGCGATTCTCAAAAAATTTGCCCTGTGTTAGCATGGGTTGGTATTAATTAAAGAAATAAGATAAGTAAGTAATTCTAATGATTATTTCTAATGGATGATAAGTATAAATTACTATAACTATTACAATCCAGTAATAGATTATTATAATCACGATTTGAGTTGTGCCTTAGTCTACTAGTTACTGAATTATGATAATCAGTTACTGGATTAAAATAATCTATTACCGTATTATGATAATCTATTACTGGGCTATTATTATTTAATATAGTCTACGGGTTAATAATAAAACGAGTCGTTCTGTTAAAACAAGACAATGCACAGTGCCTCCCTTTAACGATCTCAATGGTGCTGTGTTATACTTCACTCGGATGGCTTAGTAAAGCGTTTCTAGAACGATTACACAACATATAAATTTATTAAAACGCTGATATGCATCAATATCATTTTAC
>JAOBRD020406304.1:6464-19271 GCA_027575215.2 Hydrozoanthus sils
GTTCTGAATAAAAGACTGTACAGAGCAGAAAAATGGCACTTGTGGAAAAAAACTCCAAATTCAATAATATTATGGCAGAACAATAACTTAAAAAGTGGAAAAACCTTAAAAATTATAATAATATACATCAGTATGGAAAAGTCCAGTGAAAACTTATCAGCTAGTAATTAAAATTTAAAAGTATCTCTTGCATTGTTAGCCCAGTTGGTAAGGCGCCAGTCTTTCGTGCGGGAGGCCTGGGTTTGATTCCCGGTGCCGGACCTTCATTCAGGGCCTTAAAATAACTGAGGAGAAGGTGCTGCCTTTGCATCTTCTTGGATAAGGACGTTAAACCGTAGGTCCTGGGTGGCAGACCTCAAAGGGGACCTTGAGTACTATTGCCTGTTCTCCCATGACTCCTTGAGTCAGATATTATAAAACAAAACGAAACAAAAGTAAGGCATACCCAAACCGATATGACTCTGTAAAGAATCGAAAAAATTAATTTAGTTTGGTTAGGAATTACTGCTAATAAAGTGGCAGACTGACACAACAAGAGTTAAAGAATTAAGATGCACAGAGTGAATTTTTTCACAAAAACAATAATCAAATATGTTTCATTGATTATTAGGAACTTCTGAGTAATAAAATAGCCAAACAATAAAGTGCTTCCCTTTATTAGCTGCAGAGTGATTTCTGATGGAGCAAAGCAACATCAGAAGTCATATAGCACAAAGAAAGTCGACTTCACTTTTGTTTCCATATATTGTTGGTTCAGTGAGTTGGAGCCAATCAACTTTTTGGTAAGAATGTTTTGAACAGCCAATCGGCTTTTCTGATATATCTGAAGGCAAAGCACATGGACTGGCCTTTGTGTAGGGCATTCATCTCGACGGTGGTTTCAGTTTGGTCCGGTGTAACAGCGGATTTGGTCCCCCCATGGATTCAGTCCCCGCAGATCAAATCCGCTAGTGGATTCTGTCCCCCCGGATCAAATCCGCTAGCGTGTTTGGTCCTCCCTTCACTGATTTGGTCCCCCCAAAAGAAACTTTCCACAATTGAGTTTTAGTTGCATTTTTAAACTGTAAAGGCATTTTTTAAACATTTATAAACATTTTGAGAAGAATTTATGGGTTTTATAGCCATAAAATCTGTGTGCCCTTACTGCATCCCGTGAGTATGAATCTGAGTATCTCTGTACGTGGCAGAATATGGATTCCTTTGTGTTTATCAAGTTTTGGTTAAAATAAAAATGCTTATATTTGTCAGCGAGTTTTTTAAATGTTATGGCAACTTTTTACAATTTTGTTCTGCAAAGTTTAACAAGGAATTGTCAAGAAGGATGAGACAGAAGTAAAAAATTTTTGATTAATGTTTGTGTGAAATTAGGTAGCAACTATACTAAATTGATGAAAACGTATTTGCATAGTGCCATTATAAACTAAATAATAGTAAGAACGAGTGTTTTGAATTAGCGATCCTCTCAGTGTTCTCCCTAGCTTTTTATTCTTGTTAGTCCATTTCATCTTGGGTGAGAAGTGTGAATAACTTTGTAAAAAAAAAATAATTGAAAGACACTAAAAGGCGCTACTAAAAGCTGAAAGGATGAATTGATTATTCTTGCTAAAATTAACCAAGAAGAAAAACTATTTTGAAACCATTATTCCGCCACTGACCAGTAAACAACCTTGCAATTGAGTGAAAATTTACTGTGAGGCTATTTTAGGATCAATAATGCGCTTTGCAAACAGAATTCATGAGCATCTTTATATCTGGTTTTTGGAAGAATGATTTTCTAAAACAAGAAGCTTTACTTTTAACACAAACAGTCGATTATTCTTAAAATTTGCAATTAGTCTTAGCTTGCACCTTTCCTGTTTGGGTAACAATGCAATTAATGTCAATTGTGTTTGAGAAAGTCGGCACATGCTTTTAGTACGAAGCGTCAGCGTTTCATAAGTGAAGAAGACAATGTTTGCAGGTTCAATGAAAACAAAATTTGCATGTTAAGGTAAAGTGAGACGATTGCTTAAACTTCTTAAAAGTCCAAGAAATTATTCATTTTTCAGAGTTTAGGTTTAGAATTATTGACATTTTTGTAGTTGCTCGACCAGTCATTGCTCAGCATTGATTGAAAACTATCGGACGATCAACAATTCCAGAATAAAAACAACATAAACTGACATTGATTTCAGGTTTCAACATTTTGTAAAAACTGATAACAAAAAGAATATTTGCTCATTCCATTTCAAAATCTTGATTTGATTGGTTCATAATCATGTTTGTAGCAACTGTATTTCGAGTTTCGAAGCTTTTGCAGAAGGGGGACCAAATCCACGGAGGGGAGACTGAATCCGGTAGCGGATTTGGTCCCCGGGGGAAAAAAAACGCTAGTGGATTTGGTCCAGGGTGACTGAATCCACTAGCAGATTCGGTGCGGGGGGACCAAATCTGCTGTGACACTGGGTTCTAGATTATTCAGAGTTGGAGGGTAAGACAAAGGCTGATTAGAGACAGAAGGAAAGACAAAGGCTGATCAGGTACAGATCAGGTACAGATCAGGTATGAATTATGCATTGAATTTGCTGCAAGGAACCGTTTATCAAGTATCAGAAAGTTTTAACAAGCTTTCCAGGGGAAGGCAATGTCTACACAATTTTCCTTTCCTTCATAAACCAAACAAACTTTGAAAGCTAACAACAAGAAAACCAAACAACTTTTTGCCGTCTGGCATCACTGCATTTTGTGTAAGAACTACCATATTTTGCCTTGTATAAGTCAACTTTTTAACACCAAAAATTCATGTCTAAAAATTGCATTCGTCTTATACACGGATCAAAACATGAACATTTTTTAAAACCCCTTAAAACTCAATAAAATGTTTAAAACCAGCAGTTACATGATAAGTACTTGAAGCAAGAAAGAATTCTGTGATCTTTACAGTCTACTATACTAGTTTATTTGATATCTAAGTTTCTACCTGATCTTTGTCTGTCAAAAACAACTGCCAAGATCTCTCACTATTTCATGATTTCTGAAAACTGATCAATTTAAAGTTTATATACAGACTTACAAAGTTTCTTGGTATGAGGATCTTTATTACAAACAGTTTAGTAGATCATGCCTTCATTTTGCCAAATTATTCCTGCATCTCATTGGTTAATGAGACTAGATTCCTAACAATAAAGAAAGAAGCTATGGCTACTGTCTCTAGGTGTGTGAACAGGGCCTTGATGGATAGATTAACCAACTTCCTCACAGAGCATACACTGCTTTCAGGACTGTGTGAACAGGGATTTGATGGATAGATTAACCATATTCCACACAGAGCATACACTGCTTTCAGGACTGTGTGAACAGGGATTTGATGGATAGATTAACCATATTCCACACAGAGCATACACTGCTTTCAGGACTGTGTGAACAGGGATTTGATGGATACATTAACCATCTTCCACACAGAGCATACACTGCTTTCAGGATTGTATGAATAGGGATGTTATGGATAGATCAATTAACTTCCACACAGATTAAAAGCCAACTTACATTTCAAAGTGTTAATTTAGCCTGACAGAATTTTACAGGCTCTCTAAATTCACTGAGTGCTAAGTATTATTTACAATACATACGTTTTGGCTTAGTAGTGCACTCGTTCTTCTTATTTCAAGTTTTAGTATTGATATTAATACTAATATCATTATTATTATTGTTGTTATTAATATTTTTTCTGCTTATTCTTCTCTTTTTATATTCTTGTACTAATTTACTTGGTTCAATTACTTTAATTACTGGCTGTCCCACTCATTTAGCCCCTATGGTTACTTTAAGTAGTCAGCACTCACTCAATTGTTGTAATTAATAATTTGTTCTTTTCTTTTCTTTTCTTAATATTCTATGTACAACTCTGAGTGAATAGAGAAACTCGTTCTTTTTGTTGTACAAAGAGATGACTTAATGACAAGGATATGTACACTGCTGTCAGGACTTTTGCAAATAAGTGTCAGCTAGTCTTTCAAACTGCTTGCACAGCGAGCTTCAAAGCATTTAGAATGCTGCAGCAAGATCGACTTTAAGAATACCCAGGTTCTGTTACATCACCCCTTTTTATATCTAGTCCCATAACCTGTCTTGTGACCATAAAAAGGTTTTAATCATTAACACATCTGTATAGAACTTTTCAGGTAGGAGGACTTAATTGATTGGATGGGATTTGCTGGTACCAAACAAAAACATATGGAGCAAAGTGAGAGAAGCACAGGTTCCCTATACTTAGTCAAGCAGCATGTCTACCTGCCTAGGCATTTCAAACAAATTTTCTAAATAAAGCTGAAGTGGTTTTCAGACCATTCTTAGGCTCTCAAAAAAATTTGCAATTATGGCAATGCTTGTGACTAGTACAGTAATACTTCTAGTTTTAAGAGTTGTTTTTAAACAACACCCTTTTAAATTTTCTGGCAATAAAATTGAAACAGTCACACTTCTGCTGTGTTGAATTCAGTTCAGTCTTAGAAAGTGTGGCAGGAATTCAAAGTTTGACACCATTAAATTTGGCGAGTCAAATTTGTGTAACTTTGCTGCATCTCTGACAGAAGTGCAACACTGATTCATATGGTCACATTTCTGCCAAGCTAAATTCAATGCATACATCATATAATGTATTTTGGTCGACCTTCACAAAAAATTAACAAGAAACAGTTATAGCTAGCAGTCAGCGGCAAAAAATAGACAGAAGAAATCGACTTTTAAATCAATGCCAGTCAAACTTCCATCAAACTTCTGCTATATCAAATTAACTTAATTCAACACAGAAAAAGTGCGTCCATTTGAAGCAGGCCTAACATATAGTGCAAGTTTTATAGTACTTGGTTTAGTTTAATAGTTATAATTTCTAGTTTTGATACCATCATGGGTTCATTTGAAATTAGATCACTCAAGAAATTGATTATTCAAAGTTGAAAGCAAGGCAAAGGAATATTTGTACAATAAAACATATGAACTGAAGGAATGAAAGCGTGACTGGATAATTGTGTATGTTGGTAAGTTGCCTCTGTGTTTGTTTATATGATAAATAATACAATTCGATGCTTTACAAGTTGCAAGCTGGGAGGCTTAATGTTGGAAGGTTTGTAATTTATTAACCAATTAAAAACTTTGGTATAACATAAGATTAAGTGAACTGTGAAATGCAGTTCAAAGAGAATATAGCTGTTGGAAAGAGAATTCATTGCTGAAATACAGCAAGGGATCAAAACTGAGCTAATTGTGTTTATATTAAACTGGTGAAAACGTTCTCATCCCTCGAACTAAAATGATATGATATTTAGATGAAAAAATGTCTCGTGATTCTAGTCATGCTTAACAGCGATAAATATTGGCCTTCATGGGGCTTATTTAAATACTTCTAACTGGATTCACCTGTGACTTTCAAATACAGCTTGCTTCCACATCAAATATTGTTCATGCTTAGTTTTGAATTTTCCACCAAAAAGCCAACATTTAACACTTTCAACCAACAGCTGCGTTTTAAAATAAAGACATGGAAGCTAAAATAAGTGAGCACTATTTAATGCAATCTGTAAAAACACGAAAACTAGTACTATTTCCTTTGACGAAATCGCTTCATAAATTAAATGACCCCCAGCGAATTTTAGCACAGAGACTGATGTAACCGAAAAAGTTCTTTAACAAAGTCAAAATCAACCTTTCATCTACGCTAATAGGACCCACCGAAAAACACAAATCGAGTTATAACATTCATGATTAAGCTGAACGACCACACTCGATGAGATGCATGAAACCGAAACAGTTCGATCGTACTCACCCAATAATACATAATCCCAGACAAGCGAGCCATGTCAGTGTCCCTGTCGTATATTCTGTGGCCGTGACGATACTTGCTTGGCAATTTGGGCAAGTTAAGGCCGCTGGAGACTCGTGGAACCCGACAGGGGCTACAACGACTGCAGCAGGCTGTTGAATAATTGTTGTGGTAGTTGTTGTTGGGTAGGCTGGTTGAGTCGGGTATTGAGGCCCTTGAGCTGGATAACCTGATTGTTGAGGTGGATAACCTGGCTGTTGAGGTGAATAACCTGGCTGTTGAGGTGAATAACCTGGCTGAGGAGCGTAACCAGGTTGGGGAGGATAGCCTGGTTGTTGCGGATTTCCCGAATACGGTGGCGGTTTTTCTGTCGACATAACTCTTTATCACCCGTTATTCTCGAACTTCCTTCCTTCTCTCTCTTCTATCCGCCTCTGACGTCATAGTTTCGGTTGCCCGATTATTGATTGGTCAATTTTGCACCTGGCCTTTTCAACGGTTTGGTTAATACTAAAAATAGAAGGCTGAATATTCTGTGCTGACTCGATTCTGGCCATAATTTACTCTAGTATAAAATTATCAGTTTTTCAAACACTATAGTATCAGAAAAGTTTAAATTTTACAAAGCTAATCAAATGTCTGATATGCTGGGGTTGAATTTTCGCTTCGTTATTTTACCGCTACGCGTTTCTAAACTCACTGACACCTTTTCAAGCTTTTGGTTTGCCAGTTTTGGTTCTAGAGTAATTACCAGTCTTACTCAAACAAAAAACAGGCAGATAATTTTCTTTACATTTTATTAGTTTTGATACCCTAAAGATTACAACGCTTTAACACTGCTCGTGTATAGCCAACTATTTCAGCATGTTTCTTTGTTACTGTGCAACCCCCCGTAGCTTACAGCAGAAGTAGTATCCGTGCAGGTGCAGCAATATTATGTAAGCACTTATCACTCTTAAATCGTTGGGGACCCTGTTTTGGTGCTTATTTACCTTTTACTGTTAAGCAGTTATCTTCAATTTGTGAAATATTTGATGAAAATATTTTGTTGTCCAGAAAATTCTTCCCTCCCGCCCGCACATGGCGCCAGTTAACTCCCCAAAAAGCGCCTATTATTTTCACCGTACCTCGATATAGAGCTTTATGATATTGTGCAGTATTAAAGAAACACAAATACAGTAAACATTTTTAACCTGTGAGTGGGACTTTAGTTCTATCAGGAAGGTGGTCCTAAGTGGCCGTGCTGACGCGACGGTTTACCGATCGAAAGTTTAATTTAGGTAACAGCTCGAACAACTTTTTCATTTCTGACACAACTATTAACTCATTGCGAGCATCAGGAAAGTTCTTTAATCTCATTCACGAAGTATGAGCATATAATTTCCTCGTGATCATAAACCTTTCAGGCCCGTAGCCAAGTACTTAGCCAGGAGAAAATATTAACCGAGGCAGTAATGATGAGTATCATTTTGGTCGTGCGAACGTGTTTTGCTCGTATCGTCGTAGCTTTTTAAATCCTTTTAGTTCGCCAAAAACCGTCGATCGTCGGTCCTTTTTTCATATCTTTCGTCACTTACAAGTCCGACAAAATCGTGCGCCAGTAAAATTGAATTGCCAAACAAATGACATGATTACAGAAGTTGTAAGCATCAATGGCGCAAAAATGACAACCTTTTGGATGGCAAACATCACATTCTTATGAAGACAACACTAACGGATGTTTTTTGTACATGCTGTTCTCAGCTAAGATCATGGTTGGAACTACTGATTTATATAGTAGGCACAATTTTTTTCTAAATTTTACCGAGGCAAGTGCCTCGGTTGGCCTCAAGGTGGCTACGGGCCAGCCTTTTGTACGAACGTATTTATAAACTGAGCCGGGAAACAATACATATTTGGTACATCTATCAATACACACAATAGTTGAAGTATAATTTTTATTCATTTATTTATTCACTATTTTACTTAACAGAATGATGTTAACAAAACCAAAAAAGCGGTGACAAGTAAAGATAAGACTACAGCTGCTAAATGTAGTTTTATCATATTCTTTGTGGCTCTTAACATGCACTAAGAACTGACACAAACTTTTGCAAAGAGCAGATATTTTCGTGACCCTCGCTATGTCATTAAGTTTATCTGTTGAACACTAATATAAACACAAGTAAACAAGCAAACATTCTAGACTTTGAATGTGAAACCATGCAAATATTGCTTTCGTGATCAGAGCACCTGCTTCCCTGTTTACGGTTCACAGGCTGTTCAAAGACGACCCAAGGCCGCCAAATCAGGGAAAACTGGGTGCTACCCCTTGCATTAAACTTGTTCCCAGGGCTTTTCCTTGGGAAGAGCAAGAGTTTTTTTCGTAATCCTCTCAAAAAAGAAGCCGTTTTAAAAAAAATTTCAAAGTTTCCAGAAAATTTGTCCTACTGTGAAGTTTGTTGTTAGCAAAATACGCATAACATCCTCCAAAAATGCAGGAGTTTTTTGTCATTTTTCAAAACTTTCTGCTGAAGCGCAATCGCGTCTTCGCTGCTACACCTAGCATAGAAAGGGTAAAGGGAGCCGGCAAGGAAGGAAGCAAGTGGGCCTCCTGTGGAGGAGAAAAATACGGAGGGGCAGGGGGAGAGAAGGGAAAGGAAGAAGGTACTTCGTATTCTCACCAGTTCCTCCCCAAGTTATTCAAATTCTCGACACAGGAACTACTAAAAAGTAAAAAGATCCAGAACTTAGAGGAACTTTGTAGCGGCTAACAGCAACACTCCTTTGATAGACTAGCCTGCATGTAGAGGAGTCTAGCTACACCTCTTTCATCAATTAACATACAACTCCTTGACGACTGTTTCGCCGTGTAGTGAAGCTTATTGTTGATATTCACCCGCTTGAAACTGATAGCAAAGATGTATTTGTGTATATGTTTTTCATATAAACATGTTGAGTCTGCTCTGAGTTACTCATTGATAACTTTCTATAACTCAGCCCTGTTATATATTATGACCTGCTGTTATATTGCAGATATTTCAAAAGCCCGTTTTTGCTAGGCTTTTAATAGAAAGGTCCTGTAGTTTCTATTTCATCCTCTTTCCCATTCAGTTTAGTGACTGTTGTGGCCCGAGACTAAGTGACCGGCTTTTTTAATTTGAGTAGAGGACAGGGAAACTTGAATCAATCAAAAAAAGATAAAGCTTACCCCAAACTTATATCAACCAAAATACAAACCTTGTTTAATTCTGTGTCCTCTACACGAAGTAAGAGCGACTGTAGAATCAATGCACTAGCACATTCATTGTAATCATACAAACACATGTCGAAATCAATTCAGGGAACATATTTATAAAACCGATGATCTCACCTAAAAACTTCCGCCTCTTTTGCACTTCTTCCCGGCCCAACCTCCCGGTACGCGTTTTCTGGGAGACTAGGCTCTATTACCTTCATGTTTTAAAAAAATGGCGGCAACAAAGTCGAGCAATGCAATTACCCTGAAAGGCAGCACTGAGTTGGTGGCTGAGTTTTTCGGTACGTGTTTGGATTTAACTGAAAAATAGTGAATTGAATAAGCTACAGGTTTGATCTAATATTTGACCGCTCTTTTGCTTTTATTTTCTAGGATACGGAATCAACTGGTAAGAAACAAATTCTAGCTCGTTACTTGCACTATAGTCTATAAATAACAGACATCAAGATTCTTTAAAACCAAACTTTTATTTTAATGCAGCTATATCAAGTATAACTTTCAATGAATTTGTTGTGTTTAAGCTTTACTTATTTCGTGGGGGAACTGGAAGGGGGGAAGGCCAGGTGTTGTACGCGCAGCATGTTTTCTTTAAATGAAGCTATCGGAATAGTTATATTTTATGTGACAAAAGCAACAATATAAACTATAAACGAGTAATGTGTGGTTTCTTTATTTTGTAGTATTTTATTCCAACGTGGTGTTTATCCATCAGAATCCTTTAAAAGATCACAGGAGTATGGCTTGACGCTATATGTTACAGACGATAACGCCTTGAAAGACTATCTTAATAATGTACTTGAGCAAGTAAAAAGTACGTAAACCATTTCGCAAAGTTAGAAGAGAGGTGTCCCTCTTACTATCAGCTACTACTTTTTGATAAAATATTTATATATTGTGTATGTATCTATGTAAAGTTGACAAGCATACAAGGGTGAAACAATTAATTAGTAACTAAAGTTTTTTTTAAAATTTTAAATGCATTTTTAAACATATGTACATGCGTTTGTGAAGTTATGTTATTGTGTACATTATATATTTTTGTTATATAAACTGCAGTGAGATACTGAGCGACATCAAAATGATAAAACTTGTATCCCCACTCCCACTGGTGGGGATACAATTTTTATCAACATGTGTGATGATACCAAATTTAAGCCAATGAGCTTTGAGTATTTTCACTTTTTTTATATTTGTTATGAATAGAAAATTACATGGTTGCTTGGAGATACAAATTTTATTTTCTCGTTTTGAAATAGCACTGCACTGATTTGCTGTGTTCATTTGCAAGATGTCATTTTATCACTGGAAGATATAATTGATATCACTATACAGCCATGTAATGTATCTTCAAAATTTAGTATACATATGTATAAACCGATTTGCAGTTTTTTATTCTGTTGGCCAGAGAGTGCTCAACTTTAAATGGAGTTTGTAAACAAAATTTTCCAATTAAGTTTGTTTAATTAATTTGCACTACATGCAGTTTTGAGAGGATCACAGGGTCCTCTCTCCTCATTTACTAATTACATTCTTGACAACAAGGTTAGATAAATTTACGATGGCCTTCTTCAGGGTGAAGAAAAAGCTATATGGTTATACCCTGAAGAAATCATTGTAAATTGCTTAAACTAGATGGAAACAAAAAAGAAATGAAACTGAGTCCACATTGTGTTTTAGTCAAATGCCTTTGGTTTAAATTTTGTTTCCCTTTGTTATGGCCAAGTAAAAAAATTAGATGTTTCTAGTCCCTGCCCGCTTTCTTTTTTGATGCCACCTCCTTTTTTTTTACTGTTTACTATTTTTAATACAAACCTTTATATTGTGTTAGTTGTCGTTCAAAAAAATACATTCAACTCTCAAACTCGTTTGTGATTGATCTGCTGAACATGTTCTTTCATAAACTGTAGCTATTCAATAGTTGCGTGATGCAGGCCCAAGTTAGACGTCTGGCCCGAAATATGAGACATTTTGTACACAAAAGTACGCAATTGAGCAATGTAAAAGTAATTTGATCTTAAAAATGTGTTGCATGCTTTCTCTTGTGATCTGCTCCTCCTGTTATAATAATTGTGGCTTGGAACTCGTAATTAACAATAAATAAGAAATAGTAAAAATAGTAAAAATACTGTAAATAATAAGAACTGCCCGCCTCCTTGAAAAAAGTCTGGACGAGAAACATCTAAATTTTTTTACTTGGCCTAATGGATATGTAATGTATGATAATGAGTTTGAAACAAAGGAGAATAAAATTCAAACCAAGGATGAAATTGAACCACAACATAATTATGCTTGTGATCATTTTACATATATCTACATATTTGGTGGTTGGCTGAACACATTGTGCTGTTGCTTTTGTTAGACCAAATCATTTTAGAAAACATAACTAATAGGGAAACATTAATTAGGAGACCCATATTTAGCTACAAAGGCCTTTCGACCTAACAGTTCTTTAGATCTCAATTATTCCAATAGGAGTAAACCAATTTATATTGTATGCTTAGATGAATTTTTAGGTAATTCCAGAAAGAAGTGCAACTCAATCTACCCTATTAAGACCCTCTGGTTCAATAGTGCCTAATCTCTTAATCAGAAAAATTCAAATTCAGTTAATTTATCTGGAGAAGTTTTGCTTAAAACAAGAAATTTGAATGTCTGATTAAATTTGGATTTAAATATGTAATTTCAAATGGCATTTTAGTGCTGGTTTTTTTTTAAGCGCTTCACTGTAGGGGACCAAAATAACCTTGGAGACATTGTGATTTGTCTGTTGACTCTCTTTCATTTGCTGGTAGTCCGTTCTAGTCCCACTCTGCATTTCTTTTCCTAAATTTCTTTTAAAGCTGAGCATTTTGTGTTTTTTAGACTGGTTGTACCTAAAAACAATTCAAAGAATTGTTCTGGCTATCACAAGTCTTGCCACCGAGGAAACGTTAGAAACATGGCAGTTTAATATTGAATGTGATGAATCAGTCACAGATGACAGGTATGAGGTAGTACAGTTGTCCTTTGGTTTGACCTCTGGTGACAAGTATTTTTATAGCTGTCTATTGTGTGGTGAGTTAGTTCTGGTTTTAGGCAACTATTGATATTAGAAGGGTAGGTGCATTCCCAATACTGGAAACAACCCAAATATTTTCCCTTAACTAATACTTTCTAACATGGTTAATACTATTCCTGGAATTTCTGGAAAACTCCTTGAATTTTAAGGTTTCCTTCCAGGACCTTGAAGAGTCCTGGAAAAACAGTTTACTTCCTTGTACTCCTGGAAACCTACTGCAGCATCTTGCTCACAATTGAACATTTTGTATTTTGACTAATTTTCAGAAATATTTTTTTCTCGTGTCAGTTTTTGTATACACAAAAGTCTTCATCCTACATGTAAATGTTTCAGAATGAGACAGTTGTTTAATACACCAGTCCTTGCTATTGTGGTAGAGTTAAGGTTGATATTGTTTCATTTTTGCCAAGAGAAAATTAGGGGTTGGGTCCTGGAAAAAACATTTTGCCACCCTGGAATTTTAGTTTCATCAATCAGTGCGAACCATGTTATGAATCACCTAGCTATTCTTGAAAGCCAAATACAATAAAATTGATATAACTTCCTGAAAAAGTCATTGTTTTGTTTCATTAAATCAATTCCATTTTTTATCAAAAACTTGCAAACTTATGTACATTTAGAACTAGTTATACAAAAGTTAATAACAAAAAAAAATTATGACTATGTGTGAGAATAAGGAGAAAAAACACTGAAGTGTATTTACCAAATCATGGA
>JAOBRD020406413.1:8140-19270 GCA_027575215.2 Hydrozoanthus sils
GAATAGGCCAGGCAAGACTTATAACCTGTGCCTTTCTTGGCCAGGAATAGGCCAGGCAAGACTTATAACCTGTGCCTAGCCGAGAAAAGTTGCATTCTGAATTTCAAAGACAAAAAGAATTTACAATAAAAGATGTTAATTTGTCAGCATATGCCGGCATGGAAAGAAATTTTACGCTTTTAATTTAAAAACTCTTTTAAACGAACACTTTATTAGTGAGTCTGAGTATCGCCTCATGCGTTAAACCTAAGATTACAGTTATTATCAATATTTTCAACTTTAAAGTTATATCCTACTGTTATGATAAGTATATAATAAATAGTAAATATTGTAAGTACACGCTCTGTACAACTATTACATCTAGCATTTTGTACTGAATGGATCAGCATTCTCAACATTATTCTATTAGTAATGGTAGAAATCTCTTAAACACGAGGTTCCAGTATAAAAGGGCTGAGCCCAGGGGTTTCACACGTTCAGTTGCCATTCGTCCGCCGTCGGGTTAACATCTATTAAAGATCTGTGCTCTCTGCCAGCTGTGGCACGCTTTTTGAATCGCGTTTAATCGTGATTCGCGTTAAGATTAAATTCACAATGGCAAAAAACACTAAAGATATAAAGTTTGAAATTTATCTTTTGTTTTCTTGCAACATTCTTGGAATTTCGACTCTGCTTCAACCATGGTCATGTTGCTGAATTTGTTTTTGTGGAAATGTTTTGTTTCGATCTGCCGACGTTTCTCGGCTAGCAACAAACAACAACTCTTTTTCTTTCAGACTACTGTAAAAATTCCATCACACCAGAAGGACAAAATCTTCTTGGAGATGGGACAGCTCTAAGCAAAACTCATGGACTCAACAGCAAAGCGTGAAACAAAATATGCATGAGCTGCTTTCATGATCACAGCGGCCATCTCGTCAGAACTTTTATCATTTTATAAAATGATGGGATTGAACAAAAGATAAAACTACACATTAGATTAATAGAGTCAGCACAGTAATCCTTTGTTTGGCTTTTGACCCGTTGCTTTGCTCTGTAAATCCCCTCCAAAATGAACATGTAATCATTGTATAATTATTTCAAAATAAAGCAAACAACTACAGTTGCGTATAGCTCATACTCGCTTCCGAGCCTTGTCACGACGGTATTTGGCACTTTGGCTGATGTTAATTTTATTAGTGTTACAATTATGAATTTTAGTTCCTAAAGCGAAATTTCAACGAATAAAATAACGACAAAATGCGGGCCTTGATCGACATTGTTTGTCTAATTTGGTCTTGCGAAGCAAGCGCAAATTTCGAATTGCTCCTGCGATAAATTTGGTATGTTTTGATATTTATCAGCAGCTTTTCACGACGTACACCTACCAATAGAATGGTATTATGCCATTGACTTTTGCGATTAAAAAAATGAAACTGTTTCAAGATTATGGTGTAAATAACCTCGAATTGTTGAAAGTTGGTCGTTTCTTTTATTAATGGCCGCCATTACACTTCGAAATTTATTCAAATATTCATGAAACGGGGCGGGCCTAACCCTTTTATACTGGAACCTCGTGTTTAAGAGCAAACTCCCTTCACCAAAAGAGATTCTCAGAAAAGTCCTCTGTAAGTAAAAAACAAAACAATTTTAAAAGCGGTAAATGGTGATAGGTTCTGTGTTCAACTCCATTGACAGAGTGACACGACAACGTCAGAAGCAAATAAACGGATCCGCTCCGGCGATATCAGAAACGGAGGAGAAAAAGAAATCAAAAGAGTCAAAAACAGAGAAGTCTGATTCAAAGCTAGAGAAGCCGGACAAAAATACAGAAAACAATTCTTGGAAGAAAGATTTAATCAAACAAGACACACAGCCTCCTTCAAACAAGGCTAGAATTTTGCAGATAAAAAATCCCGTTGAACTCAAACTGCACTTACTTCCAAAGAAAGAAAGTATTGTTGATACGCAAGATAGATGCTCTGTTTCGACGCAGTCCACGGCCAAAATAAAGCCCTTCATTCCTCAGGCCAAAACCAGCCTCATCCCGCCGGGAGAGAGTAAGAAAAAAGATAAAGAAGAACAGCAAGTCACAAGCAGTATTGATGTAGTTGATCTTACAGAAGATGAAATACCTCTTGGTAAAGTTTCAGAGAAAGAAAAAGAAAAGGAAAAAGGTAATTTTAAGTTGTCAGGCGATTTTGTTTGCAGGGTTTGCATGAAGAACCGATTGGATGTGAACGTCGACAGCTAAATCATCTTACCCGGTTGTCCTTATAGTCAACTATCTTAATTATCCCTATTTATCCAAATTCCACTTAAATTGCCGCTTCTTGAATAGAAAAACTGCAAATTTTCTGTTTTCGGTTTTCCATAGTGCTTTGGTAGATCTAAGCTTATGTTCAACAGACTTTTGAACAGTCTTTCCAAATAATTGCTAAAGAAAATTATCAACTAGAAATAGTGGTCACTATAGTTGCCCCAGCTTTTGATAACCTGTTTATGGGATGTGTATTGAATATAAGTACTGTGCACATGACTGTTGAAAAATTAACGTTTCAAGCATTTTATTGAAGTTAACATCCATGGTAAGCAGTCGACATATTTATCTGCAAATTTGATAATTAAATTAGTAACCAACGCCTTGTTTATCTTTGAATAGTGACGTATTCAAAGAAGATTGATATAACAAAATTTATATCTCTTTCTGACAAGATCGATGCAATTCTTAGTTTTCAGTGTTTCAAACGTTTGAGTTGAGATTCATAAATATTTGCCATCTGTTTGATCGAGTCACCCCGTTGCTGATTTGTGTCTGACAAACCAAATTTATTCAGTACTGTTGAATGCTTTTGAATTCAAAGAAATCACTGAAGTGCAAAATACTTAACTTAAAATGCTTCTCGAAGATGGCAAAACGCAAACTCGTAGATAAGATGGCGAAGTTCGAAGGTGACGAAACGCGACCTCGTGATTGCAAGTACCCGACACCACCGTGCGGGCTTGCTAAAATATTACCTGAGACCACCGTGCGCGCCTAGTTTCGTCAAATCGAGAATGCTTTGCCCACTACAAACACAAATATTCTTTGTCCTTGTATGTATACACCTGGCGTATCCTAGGGTGCCTCCTGGTCGATCTCTGGTTGCCGACCAATTGAAGAGGAAAACAGCGTACAGAGAAGTTAAGACGCAAACACTTTATACTATTGTACTTCCATCTGCGCATGCACGTCTCATGGCATGGTTGGATGTTCGGTTAGGCCAAGTGCCACAATCGTACTAAGTTAGTTCTGGCGCGAGGTAAGCACGGCGTCTGAGACAAACCTCAATTAGCTCAATTAAAGTCATTTTGCACGGGTAAGCTTGTCGTGTCGAAGGCGCGGTTTGGTTTCAGATGCCATGTTAAAGGCGGGTTAAAGAAGTTCAGGCGGGTTAGCATGACTGTAGCCCGGAGTTTGGAAGGGGCCTTAGGATCCGCAGATAGTTTTAAGTTTCATATTAGGCTATTTATACAAGTCCTGATAACTGTGGAAGTATCTTTTCTCTTCAGTTGTAAAAGATCAAGTGTATATTCACATTAAATCGTCGTGCCAGGCTGGTCCCTATCTTAGCCAGACCAAACTAAAGCACACTGTGTCAGTTATGGGTCCCCACGCCCCTGGTGCAGCCCTAAGGAGTCTCCTTGAGTGCATCGTGAAGTGCTCAAACCGAGCTAGGCAGGTCTTGGAAATTTTATCAAATGAACGGGAAAAGAAGACTTTCTGGGCAATATTACAGGTAAGTACGTCACCATCCCGTCGTCAGTGCCTAATTGTTGAAAATAACTGCGTTATACCATTTTAGTTAGATAACTGAGAGGATTATATGTTAGTAACATTAATAAATCAAACTTTGCGCTTACTCAAACCATAGATTTTCCCCCCTCATATTTTGTAAAACATTTACACTGACTTTACCGTTGGTATCTTCAACTCCCAATAGTTGGAAACCTTCTTCATTTACCTATAAACGTTTTGGGAGTTTCGCGAATTTCGTGAGTTATGAGGAGTCGAGTTATCAGGTTCGGAGGACGCTCGTCCGGGTCCCGGTTGATCGCTTTTCCTCTCTCAACTGAATGAGTTTGTTCTTCCGAGGTTATTAGTCTGAAGAATGCCTAGTTTGCACAGGCGATTTTCCCAAATAATTATTATAGTAAGACGCTAGTCCCCCAGGTGAGAGCCTGGCAGGAATTTCACTCAGGTCTTAAAATAGTTGAAAAAGTGCTGTCGTGCTTATGGCCAGACCTTTGCGTATTCTCAGCAAATTACGTCAAACCATAGGTTTATCAATATGGTTTTAAGACCTGTTATTTTCTCAAGCTTTCCAAGTGTAGTGAAAAATAAATTCTAAGTATTAACATAGTCTAACTAGACATTTTGCTTTCAATTATTTCCCAGACATTACATATCAAGCTGAAGTTTTGTCACAATCTGTTCGCTCTCAGGAAGATTAACTTCTGCAGCTCGTGTGACAAATCAGCTACAGGTAAAAGTGTTAATGATGTACATTTTCTTTTCAGTTTAAATCGAGCTTCAAGTGTAATATTGACGTGTACTTTACTTCTTTGTTTAAAATAATCCCAAAACTTTCAAAAATGTTGTACTCGATCGCTGAAGCTCTTTAAAGTCGAATAAATTGCTATTGAATTTCGTTTCTACGACTTTATATTAACGCTATATGATGATTCCAACTCTCATTTCGATCCTTTTATATCGGTGATCCGATTTATAAAAAGTTTACGCTTAAATAGGTACGAGAGAAAAAAAATCAGGTTTCAAATCAAAAAGTTTAAGTGTGTGAGGGAGAGACGGAGAGCTGAGGTTTTTAAAAGGTACAAGATGCAATTTTCAAATCCAAATGTTCAAGTTAGAGAGAAAGAAGGTAAGCTTTATGTTTTTAGGTCTGACACAGAGAATTAACTGTGTCTCTTCACTTCATTACAGCAAGTAAGCCAGCTAAGACTCGACATAGCAGCCCTAAAACCTCCATGCCACCCATTCAGTCCCAGTCTCACTCATCACCTACACCCACACTGACCACATCCAGTATTTTACCTACTCAACCAAACACAACGTTAACGGGACAAACAAGAGGTAGTCAACCAGTGGCCAATACACCCTTGGCTAGTCCACCTGTGACTAATACGCCTTCGGGTGGCCCACCTGTGGTTATCACTCCTTCGACTGGCCCACCTGTGGCTAATACTCCTTCAGTTGGCTCAGCAGTGCAGAAAGGGCGACCAGCGAAACAGCTAGAAAGATCTTTCAACCAACCGAACAAACCTGTTTTGAAGAGCTCAACGTGCTCTGGTGCCCAGTCTCCCAAGGCGGATGAGTTAACGACCATTCGAGAATGTGACGAAACTCCTCAGAGCCCGAGTGTGAGCTCGGCAGCTTTTTTAGTGCCATCAAAAAATAATATTTCCACGTGGAGTGTGAAAGATGTAGTGGAGTTTATAAGATCAAGTGAATACGGTAAATACGCCGATATCTTTCAAGAACAGGTAAGAAAATGTTGTCAAAGTATTAGTAGAAACCAACTAGTGTAATATCACAAATGCTGCATTCTGATTGGCTAACCTACTCATTGAGCAATACACAGCGTATAAAAACTAGGTAATGGTTTAGCACCGAGCGTGTTAGACTCTTAATCTTAGGGCTGTGAGTTAGAGCCCCGGTCAGACCTTTGTGTTGTGTACTTGTTCCAGTCGACTTGGCCTGTGTATAAATGATTACCAGTACTGCTGGGGGGCTAACGTGTGATGGATTAGTGTCCTGTCCAGGGGAAGTCCAGGACTCTCATCCGAAAACTGGAGATAAGCGCCAGCCAAATGGACCACTTAACCCGAGAAAGGGTTTAGGTTTTATGTAAGAAGAAGTTAGGAGTTGTTAAACTGGCTGGGCTGAAAGCATTGAAAATTTGGGAATTCGAATGTGGTCTCTCTGATTGAACTTTTGTAATATTGTTTTGTATGGTTTCAGGAAATAGATGGGAAAGCGCTGATGTTCCTTTCTATCGACGATTTTCACAAGGTTCTTGATATTACTCTTGGTCCTGCTATTAAACTTCACGATAGCATTCAGAAACTGTGCACGTGAAAGCTCCAAATGAGACGAGCTTCTCAAGTTGAAAGCGTCCTTTAGCAATCGAGGATTTGGAGAGATGGGGAAGAGTGATATACTTCACCCGTTGCAGCTGAACGATAACACGTCCCGCCATTAACGCACTTCTGTTGTACGCACGCCACCACAGTTGTATAAAAACTTTCCCCTTCTTTATGAGTAAAAGCTGATCAACTCTTTAGGACAGAGAAAAAAGAGGACACTTCCAGTCAACTTCCTGTGGGAAAACGCTTCTAGCCCCTTGATGTACTATTCAGAAATTTGATGACGAAATGTTCACTGTTTTTAGTTTGGAAAGACACAATCAAGTGATATAAAGGAGGAAACCCTATACTTTTCTAAGATCGTATAGAAACTATATTAACGGTTGAAGAGATAAACAGTCCGTATTCCCTCATGAAAGATAGATGAATTAATTCTAGGTTACCTAATAACTTTGCCCCAGACTCTAGCCTCTCAGTACGAGAGCAATCTGGGAACGAGTATGTTGACCACACTCAACTTGACCAAAAACCCGATTCAATGGGACTTTATGCAGTCGTGGGATCAATTACCAGTTTTGGGCAATTTCCGCACGCGTAATCATAGAGATTACAGAGTGAACTATCCAATCAGAGAGTAACGCGAACAGCATCCGAAAAAGGGTGCGTGCGCATTTTAGTGCTGTTGAACCGTCGACGCAAAGGTTCCGTAGCAATCCACTGCAGTTCAGTTTTCCGAAAAATTCAGCGTCGTTTTTACCTCGGAACCATGAAATTGTCCGGAGTTGGCCCTCGTTCCCCCGACTGCATCAAATCTAAGTACTGGTTACACGAGAACAGTTGAAAAGAACAGTGCAGTTGATGTTTCAGTTGAGTGAAGGCCAAACTTTGTCACCGACAAGCAGACCATGTTAGACTAACTCATATATCGCACCAGATTATTTCAACTGTCCCCTTTCAATAATCTGGAAGCCTTTATTTTCTCGTGATTCTTGTGACACGACATCTATTGGTTACAATAGGGAGATCATGCGGGAATTGTAACCGCGAGGCGTTCAGTGTTGCCTAACCTATGAGTTGTCTGTATTTTTCTCAAATATCCCAACAAGAAATATGTATATAACGATTTTGAAATCCGAAGAGTTTGTGTGTAGCGTCAAACACTAGATACTTTAGTTTGGTTACGAAACTGATAATATAAGGTGAGAAATACCTCGATATGCCTTTTTCGTAGGTGAAGTTTGACACTGAATCAATAGCATATTTCCGAAATACGCTCCACTGTGCACAAACAAACCTTCAAGTCGAGGCATAGTGTTAAGAAATAACTATAAGAAAGTGTATGGAAATTGAGCACCTAGACTCAACTTCAAGGTTTTGTTTGTGCGCAGTGGAACAAAATTCGGAAATGCGCAATTCATCCATTTCCCAAAGCTTGTTTTTTAGGGTCTTCGGATTTTTTTTCTCTTTTTATTCTTCATGTAAATGATACGCAAACCGTATGTAGAAGTAAGTTCCAAGCTTTTGTTATATTGTTACAGAAACTATCATAGCGCCCTGTTATGCTAGTCTCGATATCCAAAAGGAAAGAATTATTTAAAAAAATGTTCCATTTTTATCTGATTGTGAGTTTTTATGCAATAATCTATCTGACGCTCCGTGTTGGGCCGGCCAGTTGGTTTTGCGTTTCTTTTAGAAGTTTTCTCTATTTCTAGAGTATGAGCAGTTTTAGAATTTTTGTGCGCTAAGAACTGTTGGTAAGAAAGCAGCTTGCCATATGGTGAGATTCATTCGCACAGTATCTAAGGACTATTGCGGCAAGAAGAAGCCAGCTTTCACGATCGGAAAAAATATTTGAAAGTCTATTTGTTGATTGGGCAAAATTTCTTCAATTGGCCAAAACTGTCGGTGGATTTCATTCTCTATCTTTGTATCGATAATATCTATCGATATTTTTGCAGGTGCTTTATAGCCCAATAGCGAATCGCGCTCCATTTCTCACAAACAACGCCTTCAAGCATCTGATACGTTTTATTGTATTTTTAAGAACTTGGCCTCGACTTGGAAGTTTTGTTTGTAAACAACTTAATTCGCAAATGGGTAATTTGGAGTGTATTTGCTCAATATTAACAATTATCAAATTTTTGGTTGTGTTTAAAACTGTGTTCTGTACACATTCATTATCATCAAGCCCTTGGCTTCTAGTGGCGCAGAGGTCATCAACCAACCACTGAGCGCCAACGCACCCTGAGCCTTTTTACTTCTACCTGACCACGTCATTCTGAGTTTCTTTAAATCGGTCTCTGTGTCTCTCCAGCTGTTTCTTGGTCGACCCCTTTTGCTTTTTCCATGTTTTTTCTATTTACAGAATTCGCCCTCAGGGGCAGAGATTAGCTCCAATAACGTTAAAGCTTGCTTCGTTATTTTAGTATTTTCCTTCCGCATGGTACGTTCTATCAAACTCGCATCATAATTTATTTTCCCATTGACACCTTATTTAATCATTTAATAAAATACACAACAATTTACTTCTACGACTATGACTACAACTTCGACTACAATGCGACTAAGACATTGATCACGACTAAGATTACGATTACGACTTCGAGTACGACTACGACTGCGACGACTACTACGACTACAACGATTACGACTTCGATTTCGACTACAACGATTTGGAATACGACTGCGACTACTACGACGACTACGACTGCTACGACTACTACGATTACGACTATGATTACAACTACTAGGAACACAACAACTACGACGACTACGACTACTACAACTATTAAGACTACTATGATTACTGCGACGACTTCGACTACCGTAAATACAATTATAAATATGATTACGATTACGACTACAACTTTGACTACGTTTGCCATGAAGAATACTACTACACTTGTTAATACTTCGATGCTGGTTCCTTTTATACTGATTAGAAACTCTTTCTATACTTGCCCTGTAATTTTGTTGTGTGTGTTATTAAAAAGTAATCGCACGACTTTTCTCGTTCAATTTTGAAATAATTGGCACTCGTGTTTTTCAAAAAAGCACAAATTGCATTCGCCCTACGCGACGGTCTCGTGCAATTTTGATATTTTTTGAAAAACCAACTTGTGCAAATTATTTCCAAATTGAACTTGAATTTGAAGTCGTGTGATTACCTATGCAAATTGAGAACTGAACCCTGCTTAAAGGTGTGGAGACCGTATTTAAAGTTTTTATTTTCTTGTGTCAAGCTATGAATTTTCCGAGAAATTCTAGTTTGAAGGTCGTTTAGGTTCGTTGTGCGTGGGCGCTTGTCAGCGGTAAACGAAGGTAACGTGTGACGTAGGCTATTGGGAAACGAGTGAGCGGTTGAACTGTTTTTGTTGTCATAAGCTCGCTTACACAGTCAAGAGTGAAAGATAAAATTTAAGTTTTGTGCGATGTCTCACTTCAATGAAGAATAATTTGAGTTTGAGACAATTTTCCCCATATCTGAGCTATTTCTGAACCCTGGTACAATGCGGCACGTAACGTTTACATGTTTTAAACTCTATCACCTCGAACACGAGAAAAAATGTTTAAATACAAAAGATATTGTTTGACAAAGGTCGATTTTAGGATTCAGTTCCCCTTTTTACAGATACGTGTTCTGTATGCATTTGGAATCATTCCGGTTGTGGCTAATGGAGAAAATCTTGAAATCCTAAAAATTTTGGAAAAAGTTTATAATATGGACAACGGACACTTCTTCATTTAAGCCGCTCATAACGGACACTTTAATAGGACGATATATGCACTGTGCCCGCTTTGGGGTGTCGTTTCCAAATATATTTTTAAATTAACTGTGTATAGAATTCGTAAACGATTAATTACGCGGTTTACGATTTAAATTTTCCATAAATTCAGTGAGGGAGGGCGTTTTTTAGGCAGAATTATTTTTATGGACTTTACCGAGTCAGTTTGGGATAAATCTGCACCACTAACGTTAACTACCAAATTAAGTTATGATGTGGTCCCCATTACAATACAATTGTCTGTTAATCGTGTAACTGTTTATTCTTAATGTACTCTTTGACAAGCTCAATCTTCTTACATATTTGTCAATGTTGTGAACAAAATTCTCGACCTTTTCGTTATACATTTATTTCAAAAAAGGTCTGCGTTTTTTTATGTTGCTAAATGAAGCCCAATTGTTGGGCTTGTCAAATCTGTAGTAATACGCTGATCTTTACAAACATTATTGCCATACTTAATAGATCGGAGGAGAGTGGATCATTTTACCGAATATGAAAGGCTAAAACAAGCAAGTGTTTGGCAACCTTTTTAGGAAGAAGCTAACAAACACTCGAAATCGCGAGAAGAACTCAATGAAATTTTACACGTACGCGGCAGAGGCAGAAATGTTCCGAGGAAATGGTTCACAAGAGTCCCTAGTGTTTCTTGTTTTTTGTATTTTGTGCTGGAATTCTCTCGGTTCAATACATAAGATACGAATTTCAAGAAATTTTGATACATTAGTGGACAGTGTCGGTAGCTACGACTCGACCCTCGCTGATAGCTGCGACCGTTGTTGGGTGTTAGGCGCCATAAGAAGAAAAACGAATGAATGTTTTTGCGGGCACAGTCGTACTTTCGACGAAAAGACGATGTCTTGTGTGTACAATCACTTGTTTCGACAGAGAGAAGGTAAGCAAGCCTGAGATATAAATTTTATAAATTGTACTATTAAAACTGTGTATATCGACTGGAACAAGCTAAAGCCCGGCACACACAGAGGAGATAGCCCTTTTCGTTGCCTCGCGAGCCGACAGAAAGCTCGGGTAGTTGTCTCGCGAGGCTGTAAGGCAAGTTTCTGTCGTGTTTGATGCCGGTTCGCATCGCTGTATGAGGCAAAGCTCATACATGCAAAAACTAAAAGTCCCTATCAAGCTTATTATTTAAGTTCCAGATTAAAACTGTTTTCATCTGTGAACTCAAAAATCGAATAACCAAAGAAAATTTCCACGTCTAAGT
>JAOBRD020406517.1:0-19268 GCA_027575215.2 Hydrozoanthus sils
ATTTCACATGTGAAATTACAAATTACGAATGAAATTACGCGTCAAAATTAAAGAGTAATTTGTCACCCATGGTATTAGAGCTGTAATTTTGGAATTGACAAGTTTTTTTCCGTGTAAAATCTAGCTAGTATTTTATAGGAACCGTAAACTTTTTCCTGGAGGAGAAATTACTGCCTTAATTCTTGCTAAAAATTATACTAATGTTAACCAATCTTTGAACAACCAGCCAGCCCAGGAGAGCCAACATTACAACCAAACCTGCCCACGTTTGAAGCCAATCGCATACTATGTCAGGTGTCATGATGGCCTAATTACCGTTGCTATGGGGGTCACATGTCGGTGCAAAACCTCAATAACTATCTTGTGAGTGAGATTACAGTGTTGAAAGGCTGAGCTAGACAGTATGCCGGGTTGCACGTGTCGTCTGCGGTTAAAGTGTCATCTCTAAAATGAAATCACTCGCCCCGCACTCTTTTTTATGTTAGTAGACACAAGGAACTCATTAGAGCAAGTTTTGAAAAAAATCTTTTGTTTAGAAAACAACTTTTGTGCGAGCGCCCTCAGGGCCATTCAGGTATGAATAAGTCGAAAATTCAACAGATAAAACTTCAAAGTCATTTTGTTGACTGGCACTTATACAACTAAGATGACGCCAATCGCAACCAAAAACAATTGGTTACTTGTTACACCCATGTAGCCTCGGGCTTATTGTTTTTTTGGAAAAGAGACTAAAATACACACATGCAGTAAAAAACCCTACACATACCCCCTCCAACTCCGTCCCTGCCCTAATGTTTTAGTTTTCTTCACAAAAAAAAAAAAATCAAGAAAAACTTGTTTAGCAAGGTTCAGTTAGGTCATTCGGCAAATTTACAGAACTGAAACGCTAGAAGTAAAACCAAGTGTTTTTACTTGTTCAGTTTGGTTTGTTGATTTGCTGAAACAGTACTCGTTTTGTTTGTCAACAAAGCACTCGTAACCATACGTTTTATTGATTTACTTTTGGGATAAATTACAAATAGTAGAGACGGGAAACTAGACAGTAAGTTTACTGATATTTCGGACCTGAGTCACATAATCCCACCACCACCACCACAACATCCCTCCCCTCTCCTCGCTCCCTCTCTCTAGGCAAGAAAAAGGGGCGATAGATCTGTTCACTTTACCTGCAGTTGGTGTGTTTGCTGTGGTTTGGATAGTCGATGTTACAGCTTGGATCGACACCCAAATACCTAACAGCGAAATTAAACGAATCCAGCTCATTTTCATGAAAAGAATCTGAAAAGGAAAAAGAGAATTGTTTTTTGAATACAAACAGATAAAAATTGATTTTCAAACAATTTTAATTTCTTATGAGGTCTCATTGAGTCACTCCCTATCTTCTTTACCTTTTATTGTCTCATTTTATTGCTATCTGTATTTAGGTAAAAGTTACAAACAGGCAGCGCAGTGGCCGAGCGGTTAGCGTGTTCGACTCGTAATCCTAGGGTCGCGAGTTCGAGTCCCGGCCAGACCACTGTGTCGTGTCCTTGAACAAGACACTTTAGCTGACTTTTCCAGTCGACTCAGCTGTATAAATGAGTACCAGCTTCTGCTGGGGGCTAACCTACGATGGATTAGTGTCCTGTCCAGGGGGAGTTTTTTAGGCCCCGGGTCGCAATAAGAAAACTTGCATATTTTTCCAGTGTGTTTTTCGGAAAACAAATTCAGATCTAATTTCTTTGAAAATTTTTTTCTGCGTATCCTTTTTAGGGTTGGGCAATACGCCTGATTAACTCGATAAACAATTCATTTGACCCAAGGGATACCGAGGGGAAGCGGGGACATTCACCCAATACTCGCCAAATTTAAATGCTCCGATGTGCAGGGATTTCACTGTTTTTTCACTTTCCTGCTCCTTTGACTGAGGACTGGAGCGGGGGATTTACCTTTTTCGACCAATAGCCAAAGATTCACAATACATGATAGTATGGCAAAATTATCTGTACACAAAGCTTCTCTTTGCACAGAAAAGTGAAGCTTTCTTGATGGATTTGCGAAGATGCTTTGCAAATTGTGGTTTAGAGTTTTAAAAGAAGGCAGTTTCTGCCGATGCTATGAAGAGTTTGTTTGTTAAGAAAAGGTAGGTAATGATAAACATAGTTCTTCACCGTTACATTTTGTTTTAAACTTTTTGTGAAAGTATTAAAGTCGAGGTCCTCCCCGGGGGTGGGGCTGTTCACCATAGATGTTTACCCCTTGGGACGGGGGACTTCACCAAGTTTCACAGCACCAAAAAGTTAATGTCCCCGCTATCACAGAGGAGGGGGGGAATTCAAATGACTCGTGCATAATCATGCCAGTCCTAATAAACTGTGCGCCGAGGAAGGAGATTTTCAAAGTATACGTCTTTCTTCGACATTATTCCAGGACATTATATAGACGTTGCTTTAGGTCATTTATTGCCTGAAATTGTTAGTGAGCAGTTATTATTTACAGTGGAAGGAACTCATGTAGAACTGTGGAAATATGATTTGAGCTAATATCCGTACCTACGGTCCGGTCCATTACCGCTCATTTAGTCTCTTGATGACCTTGGGCGGGAGGGCGGTCGTGACAGTGCCCTAAGACGACCATATAAAACGTTGAATAAAAATCAAAAAGGCTTTTAGACTCTAAATAAAGTCAGAATATTCTTTATTCCCGAAGTTTATGATTTATCGCGTTATTTAAGAATATTGAAAACTACCGTTCATTTAGTCTTTTGAAGACCTTCTGCGGGAGGGGCGGTCGTGACAGTGTGTGACAAGAATGGCGAGTTTATAGTATATGCACAGACAGGGATAAAATGTTATATAAAAAATTGAAATCGCTTTTAGATTCTAAATAAAGTTAGAATAGTCTTTATTCCAAAAGTTTATGATTTCTCGCGTTATTTAAGAACATTGAAAACTACAGTTCATTTAGTCTTTTGAAGGCCTTGAGCGGAAGGGCGGTCGTGACAGTGATCTAGCTGTTATTATTAAGTGTGACAAGAATGGCGAGTTTATAGTATGCACAGACAAGAAAAGACGACCATATAAAACGTTATATCAAAAACCAAAATCGCTTTTAGATTCTGAATAAAGTTAGAATAGTCTTTATTCCCGAAGATTATGATTTCTCGCGTTATTTAAGAAAAATGAAAACTACCGCTCATTTAGTCTTTTGAGGACCTTGAGCGGCTACTGCTCATATAACCACTTCGTTTATAATATTGTTCAGATCTCTTTAGTTACGGTCGATCGCGAATTGGCCGGCACTTAGTCTTAAAAATATTTATCTATTCCCTTATGATGCCATTTTTTTAGCAGTAGCTCTAGGCCCAAATTGAATTTTAACTTTTTCAAATACTGTAGAGCAATAATAGCACATCGCAATTTGCAAGATTTTTGCGAACCAATTTTTGGAACTTGCGAATCGAAAATTATTTTCTGTGAATTGAAGTATTTTGATATCATGTATTTGTTTCAATTTTTGTGTAAAGGAAGAGGTACAGCCGAAATATATCCAAAATTCGGGACAAAGTTAAGTTGTATGCGCGCACTTTAATGGTTTTCTTTGACCTTTGGATCATGAAAGTTGTAAATTACTCCATCAGTCAATGGCAGGATTGACCACCGTGACTTGATCTCTCGACAGAGTTTTTTTTTACTAGATCGCTCCATCGTCTTGAATTTCTTTCAAGACTTAATGCCGGTTTTCAAACAGTTATCTTAAATTTACGTAAATTTACCAAATTTTAAAAAGTGTATGCAGCGATGCGAACGCAATGTGACACTTTCGAGATGAGTCAAGCAGACAATGAGGACGCCTTGTTTTTCTGCTGGTTCACACTCACGTTGTCCCGACTCAAGACACCTATAACGGCTACACGATTGTACTTATAAAGAACAAACTTGTCACGACAAGATCTAAATTAATTCTGTCATATTTATTTTCAGGGAAGTAAAGCGTTCCTCGTTTCTAAAACATCACACTTGTATAAAGAACACAAAATGAGGCAATACGGCGGATATAAAATGTGTTAGATAATTGCTCTTCCGGTTTGACATGGGTCCCTTTTTTTAGTTAGCGACTGACACTTTTCTTGCATTTATCTGTATCGAAGCTTTCCTCATAAATGTCAGAAACCTCCTTAATCAAGTTAATTAGTTTTGTCAACTCTATTTCTGCTCTGTTCACATTTAGTACTCATATCACTTTCTGCCTTCTCAAACATCTCAGTGAATGATGAATAATGGCGACTTGTAAAAACCCAAACATGTGCGCAGATTACACCGGAACAGAAAACTCGAGATTGCGCAGATGCGCCGGAACTTTCGTTGAGTTTCGTTGATGAACTCGGGCTCTTCCATAGGAAGCCCGAGTAAAAAGAGCTCAATACTGATAGCCTGGCAAAGCGCCATGATACATTATCTATCTCTGTAATGCTCTATTCGTTACACTATTCGCATTGCACAGACTATATTAGACTGCTCTTACATGTCAATACTAAACACTAAGGAGCAATTCTAGAATACCCTGCCATCTTGTACCATTTTTATAGAACGAGGAATGCGCAGTAATAAAGGGTGAATATAACAAGACTAACATAAGACTATCATAACAGGAAACTGAGACGATGACAATAAGAATTTGGAGTCAAGGGAGAACATAGAACAATCGAGTTGTCAAACGGTATCCGTTCAACAGCTTTATCGTTTCGTTATCGCTTCAGCGAGACAGGAAGAGGAAGAGAAATTCGAGAAACTGAGAAACTCGGCTCAGTTCTTTGGAGAACCGCGAGTCGTTCTTGTTTTAAAGCTAAATGTGCATTTTCAACACGGGCTGTTCTTCATTTTACAGGTTTTAATCTTTCCTTTTAACGTAATAAGTGATAGACTTATTTAGAACTGAAATCTTTCTCAAACATGGGCGAACCGATGTTTGTCGACATAAGTTAGTATGAAACGAGAAGAGATGACAAAATGAAACAAATAAACAAATAAAGAGCAAAACCAATTCATTCAAATTCAAAGTCAGCTTTGAAGCGTTTCAGTTAACGAAATGGCTCACCTTTCTTCCAAGAGTTACTCCTTGTGAGTTGAGAGTTGCGTAAACAGCTCAATGCCTCAGCACTTTCTAGCTCCTGTCACAATAACTTCAACCTCTCACCCCTCACAAAGGAAGTTATCATTAACCATCCGCCGGAGTGGTATGTTGGGAGATTATCGCTTTGCATCAGAACCATTTATAGCAAATCGTTTAATCTTCTCTTTAGAGCAAAATCTTTTTTTTCTATTTAATTTGCCATGGAAAACACGTTTTGTTGAATGGTACTGCCCACAGGGTATAAAGGGGGATTAAGTGATCATGACTTTCTTCAGCTACGTGACAGATTTCGAATCCAGTTTTGACCTTTAGCTGTTAGTGGAGCGATGTTTTAAAACAGCCTGAAATCGAATAATCGTTCCCATGCATATTTTGTCGCCATTAAGCGACAATGGAAGTACAGCATCTGTTCAATGAAAAGTTTAAAAACCAAGTCGTTGTTTTCTTTAATTGATTAATTATCTCATCAATTGAAATAACGGTATTTTAAACTTTGAGATTCTTAAATAAACTCAACCACGTACAGCAATCATTTAAACCGCTTGACTGACTAATCCAACCCGAATACAAAATCTAGTATCTTTACTCGGGTCAGTGCTAATAGTGAGTAATAAATGTTAAATTTTTTTCATGAAGAGATCTCTATATGTGTAACTGTTAGTAAACTTCGCTGTGATAGCTCTTTTAAACTAAATCTACAAAATAAACAAGCCGAGGCTTACTTACGTCACAAGACAAAAAAAATTATGCAACGATTGGTAAAGACAATGAGGCTTGCATTTCGTACAAGTATTTGATGAAAGTGTTGAATATCAGTCATGTTTCAGTGCATGATACGATAGTCAGTTTAGTACTGCGAGTTTGATTTCCAGAAATTCGGACTTTTCATTCCTTATTTCTTCCTTCCTACGATTTCCTTTGTGGATAATACCAAACAACTCACTTCAACTCACCAGCTAGTCAATGTTAATTCGTTTATTCCTTCATAAAGCTTTTTCAGAAAAAGACAACTAAACTTCAAACTTGCATCTATGTTACCATTTTTCCTCCCCAAAAAAGAAACCAGAAAGTTTATTTCATTGTTGATTTTAATTTGTATTTGATTTGTCTCGTTGCTACTTTGTGTACGTTTCCATTTCGTCCTTTGGAGATCATCCTGTTTTAAATGGGAAAAAATAAGCAATTATTAGAAAATCTGCTTCGCTATCTTGACGGAAGACACGTCAGAATATGACAAAAAGTCTCGACGTGAGTGGAGTAGCAAAACTCAGGAATGTAAATTTTTATTGTATATGAATACATGCACGAGTGTGTGTTTATGTATGTCAGCTGCTCATGCGTTAATGTTGCCTACACGTAAGGATAATTATTTTCGTATCCACATTTATATATAATCTATCAACATCCAGATGGAAAAGGGAAAATCAGAAACACATTTTTTCCTGTTATTGACCGGTCCACATCTTCCGTTTCTGGAACAAGTCCGGTAATTAAAGTTTCGTACTTAAAGTGTATATATCATGTTTGCGGAACTTAAGTTGTTAGAAAGGGTTTTGAAAAAGAAGAAAAACGTCGCTTATCTCATTGAAGTAACTCTTTTGGTTGCTGAGATATTAAGGTTTTTCAAATATATGCAAATTACAAAAGTTGTGATGTAATAGGGGGAACTCAAAAGTGGAAAGATCGCAAAATAACAATTGTTTATTGAATTACACGACCAATGATCCTGAAACTTTGCACAATTGTTTAACTATAAAACAAAAAACAAATACACATAACAAGAACAGCTGTTGTGTTTGGGTTCCCCCTATTACGTCACAACTTTGGTAATTTGCACCTTCGAAAAACCTTGATATCTCAGCAACCAAAAGAGTTATTTCAATGAAATAAGCGCCATTTTTCTTATTTTTCAAAACCCTTTCTAACAAATTAAGTTCCATAAACATGATAAATGTAGTTTAAGATTAAACGGAACAGTGGTTTGACTGTGGCCCAAATTCGTGATCTTTAGATTGACGACTCGAACACGCTAATCCATCGGCATCAGCACCGCCGACGTCTAGACTGACAAACAAGCAGTTGAAATATAAGGATGGTAGTTTAGTTTCACTTACATGCCCTATATAGTACCCACGCTACAATACCGCAAGCGACAGGCGGGCGGCGGGCCTAGCTGATAGACATAAAACCCTCCGCAGTCACGGACCTTCACATCACGATTCCAATAGCAACAATCGTTTCGCCAGTTAAAACAAACTGTTCGCAAAACTATTCCTTCCTCCGCCGACGGATGAGAGCCCCGTAACCATCCCGGAGCATGGGTTCCACATCGCCTGCGATAGACGCATTCGGTGGGCATCCGGTCTCCTGCTTCACCAGTGAAGCGATACCACGTGACTGACAGGTGGTTGTCACATACAGCCTCGCCTCCATGAGTAAACTGTGAGCGGCTCCTGGAGGAAAGCTCCTTGTAACGTTCGCATTCGCAGCCGGGGAGAAAACTGCCTGCAAATTAGAAAATTTTTATTGCTATGTGCGCATGCGCCTTAAATAGTAAGATCAAGAAGTACTTGTATACTTGAACATTCTTTTTGTATTTCTTCATTTTACTTTATTAGAAATGAACACATATAACTTTTCATCGTACTCGACCGAAAGAGAACAATAAAGCAAATTTTTAAGATTTCAAATGGGGTTGACGTTATTTCTGATAGACCCAACTAACCAAGGTAAAATGGCGATGTCTTCGGAGCAGGTTGGACTATAGATTGAATAACAAAAAAACTCAACTGTCCCTTTTGCTATTGTTAAAGCTACGTACCCCTTCATACACAAACCATATCTTAAGGTGAACTGTGAATAAACGGATTCTAATGTTCACGAATGCAGTTCCCCATATTTACCTTTCATACTATTGTACATCAATATTAATATCTGACTTGACCGGCGACCGTTCCATAGATTGGGCGAGGCAACCGCAAAGGCCCTCTCGCCATATATTTTTGTCTTACATTTTGAAACAGAAAGAAAGTTTGTATCACTAGATCTTAGATTGCGAGACGGCTTATAGGGAGTGAGAAGTTTAGAAAGGTAACTAGAGGCTAAACCCATCAGATTTAATTGTCATAATAAGTATTTTATGATATTTTAAATAATTATTTGAAGATTATCCTAAATGATCTGATACAACTCTTGATTGCTTACAGCCTCCGTGGGCACATCAAATATTGGAAGCAAGAAACCCTTTAAACCTAACATGACTTTTGCATTTCTCCTTGTTTACTTTATTAGAGCTAAATGCAAGCAGTTTAGCTTTTGACGCGCTCGTCCAAAGAAAGTTGCTAATCGGGAAAGCTAACCCCCTAACAACCAGATGCAGATGCAAGAAAATGAAAATTTCATTTTTATTGCGCACACCTTGCGCTTGTGTTTTCGTCACTAGTACGCACGCCTTTTTGAATTTGAAAAAAAAAAAGTAACAAATTGTTTAAGTCGCTATCTTAATTTAGTCCCCGGGATGGTTGGAGCGAACAAAAGGGAGGAAAAGGAGAGGAAAATGCACGAATTTTCTTATAAAAATGAAGTGAGTCAAAAGGCAGAGCCAATAAACTCACTCGAGCTGAAGCAGCGGGAGGTTGTAGGTTGTGCCGTTGTAGTTGTAGGCCTCGAAGTTGAAGGAACCTGAGTTGATGTGCTGCTTAGGACAGGCCCTGGGGTGGAGAGCTCTGGAAGGCGAAGAAACAAATTTTAGAAATTCCTGATTGCAAAGTAACAGAACAAGGGATCAGCCTCTCACAGCTTCTATGATTGCTTGTTAACTATGCGAAATGTAAGCTGGTCGAGGTCTGAGGAACAAAAATTATTTAACTAGTTCAGAAATAATGTACAACAGGAGCCTCCGTTACCAGCTTCAGGTACACATGAATTTGTCTATTAAGACCCTATTTACATACTCTCAGGTGCCAAAAAAACGAGCGGGGGACCAAAATAAACTAGGTGTTGGTAAGTTTCTTACTGAAAAATTTAACTAATGGGTACAGGGTGGGTCCAAATAAACGGGGAGTGAGAAATAGATCAAGATTTGGCAGCAGATTGGGCAAAAGCAGAGGGTAAATTATGCTTTTAAAACAAGACAACAGGGACCACAAAAGGTGTGGATAAATTTATTGAATTTTCAACTCTAGGTTCTTGTTGCCCCCGCTGTAATCCAAACAAAAACAAGGAAAGACCAACACCGTACATAAAACTGATCAGTAAAAGTTTTATCCTGAGAATTTGACCACTTGATGATCGAACCAGAACTTTAAAAATTAATAAACGGGAGGCCTCCGGCAATAAGCTCCGGGGGGTGTAGAAAAATCGGAAAACTAGTAAACGTCCTGGGAGATTTATTGGCTCTCGAGAGTACACATTGAACAAAAGATAAGGTAGACATTTTTCAGAGGAAAATAGAAGAATGCGGGTTGATTTAACGTCCCTATCAAAGAAAACGCGAAGGTCTAACCGTTTGTAGATGTTAAAGCAAAGGCAGCATCTTCTCCTCAGTTATTTTAAGACCCTGAATGAAGGTCCGGCACCAGGAATCGTACCCGGGACTCCCGCACGAAAGACTGGCGCCTTACCAACTGGGCTAACCCGGCGGTGATAGCAAAGCGGAGAACGAAAATAGTGGGAGAACAAACTAGAGAAACTCTAAAAAAGGTTGTTTTCATTCCTTTGGTCTAATTTGTAAAGAATGAACAAGAGAACACCTCGTTCCTACTTGGTATAATCTGTAGACAAATTTTATCAAATCAAGCGCTAGCATGATCCCGTCGACGCAAAAGAAAAGGAATGGAAACATTTCCTCCCGATAAGATCGTTGCTCTACCTCTCCGGGAACGTGTATCTTGAAATCTGCGATTAAAGCTTGCAATACTTTGCCTACTCCACTGAATCAGTGAGTCGAATTCCCAATCAATAAAAAGTAACTCTTCCGTGTCGGGACAGCTATATGAAGTACGCTTTCTTCAAACCCCCCCCCCCCTTCCCTCTTTTGGAATTAACCTACCTGTCTCACTAAATCTGTACACAAAGTTTGCATTATTTGCGCCGACTCCACCGTAGCAGTTAGAGGATTTGCCATCAATGAAAAATGTTTCATTTGCATTAGGGCCGCTCCAGCACTCTCCCCAGAATTGGACGCCGAAGTAGCGATAATGATGCCGGAGGGCAATGTGGGCACAATCAATAATTGTTCGGTTGAGATTATACCAGTCGATATGGTCTCGTAGATTAGCGATAAGCTTCGGTAGAGGCCTTTTTAAGCCGTGGTTGTCCTTAAAGCAACCGACAGCCACAAAATCCATAGGAGATGTAATGGCTGCTTGTGCTCCATGCCCTGAATGACGAAAGCTTATTCAGTTATGAAAACACAACTTATCTAAAATCCAATCGCAGATCTGGATCGATATTAGAACTGAACGAGGCTCAGTTTAGCAAAAATTCAAGAACAGTTTTTAAATTGTTCTTGAATTTTGGCAAAAATAGAATAAAAATAGCTTAAAAGGTTTTAAAAAAATAGCTTAAAAAAACAAGCTGAGGCTCGGGCACGATGGCTATTTTTTTGTTAACTGTACTGAGCTTCGATCTTCAACTTAATTTACAGTACAAATTTTTAAAAAAAGATGATTCGCAGCTTTGATCCTGGGATAATCACTAGAAACCGTCTCGGGAAAATGACTTAGCGAATCCATGATGTATTGATCTAAAATACACTCGCCAAGCACTTCGTTTTCCAACACATGTATCGCAATACCTTAGGCTTCGTTTTTATTCACTGATTTAAATCGCTTGTAGAAATAAGAAGAATTCAAAAACAATTTGAGGCTCAAGTCACCAAAAGACTAAGAACAATAAGCCTCGGCAAGATTTATCGGTTCTTATAAAAAAGCATGTATTTTTTCTACTGTAGTAGAGAGAGCGACAGAGTGAATCTGACTAAAAGCCCTGGTTGATAGACCGTCTTAACAGGTGTGTGTTTTTAGAGTAACTCAAACTCTAAGTGAGCTCTGCCATGTTTAACCCTACATAAACATTAAAAACATTTTTCGTTTTTTCTTCTCCCCACTTTTATCCATGTTTTTATTGTCGGAAATCAGGCGAAAGCTTCACTGCTTTAAGACTTTCCATTCCTTGAATCTAGTTTTGGATTTTCGTATGTCACACTGATTTAATCCGGAACAAAAAGATCTTTATCTCTTTTTAGTTTGAGTTTTCTTTAACGACACACCTCTTATCAAAAGCAACCCATTTCAGCGGCTTTGAGTAAATAATAAAATCCACTTTATGTCTTTTGTAGGAGTATCACGAACGCTTCAGTTTGATTGGCTAATTTGTTGTTGCATGTTGGTACATGGATAATGAGCCCGAGCCCCAGTGATTTACCAGCAGTCTAAATTTTACTATTACTCTTTTTTTTTTGAGTCTCAAATGGTCTTAAACATAATTGAAAGTGTTGTTAGTCTTGTTATTTTCTATTTGTACAAGCCAACCGGAAGCACAAATATGCTTTGATATGCATTATTGAAATCAGGCCGCTAGCCGGCAAAAAGAAATATGGTAAAAGATAATAATGTTTAAACAAAAGGCGATGTTGCACTGATGTATATTAACTGAGGAAATTTTTTTCCATAACTCTTGTGCAGTATCCAAAATAGAAGTTCTTCGCCTTTCCTCAACCTAAGTATATTCTTAAGTCGCTTTCCATTTGACCGGTCCGGCCGGCCGTAAAGAACTTAAACTCAAACATCTGTCAAGTTAAGACATTTTCCAAATTCTACTAGCACGCAGCAAAAACTGAGAAGGCGCGCGCGTAAATTTTCCCGCCACAGCTCTGCAAATTCCCGCGCTTTAGCCGACCGGAGCGGCAGAACTGAACAAGTTTTAAGAAATCGTCCGTTCCATTTGAGAACTGGCCGGTCGGACCGGCCGAATGGAAAGTGACTTTAGAATGTTCATTAACTTTGGGCATTTTTCAACCGTATAAAAAACCTAACCAAAACAAACTTAAAGAATATACTTCTATAAAAAAAAATCTGGTTTATCTGTTTATTCTGTGTTGCGCTTCCGATAATTTAGTGTTCAGTATTCGAGTTGAGTGAAAACTGTCAGTCTCTTGTATCACCAAGGTGCGCATGCCGCTCAAAACTCTGATATCCTTTTGTACTTCCAGATCGCGCAGCTTGTAAGGTACCATTCATTTTTATGGGTAGGGGGGCGGGGCGGTAGTTTCTGGGGGGTCCATCTGAAAAATTTTGAGCTAAAAGGGGGGGTCACCTGAAAAATTTCAAGCTAAAAGCGGGGGACGGCATCTGAAAAATGTCGAGCTAAAATAGGGGAGGGAGCGCATTCCAAATAATATTGTTCTTTGTATCCAGTGATAAGAGATACTGATTGCGTGATTGTGGCATTACAAATTTTTAAAAAAATTGTCGTTTTGTATATGAATTTTAAGTAAAAAATCTAGTGGTTTGGAACAAATGGTTCATTTGCAGTTATGTTTCACATTTGTTACTGAGGGTGGTATTTGGTGTTTTGGGTGATTTTTTTATTTTGGGGGGGGGGGTCATGCAAAAATATATAGTGGTTTGAGAGGGGGGCACTCGAAAATTTAAGGGAAAATAGGAGGAGGGCATGCGATATTTTTCAGAGATTATTTAAAAACCACTGGCCCCCAAAACTGCGACCCTAGGATTACGAGGCGAACACGCCGATAAGCCGCTCGGCCACTGCGCCACTTACTTCAACAGTCAACAGCATTTACGTGCTCTAGCACAGTGACCTTATATATGAAATGAGTTTTATATCGGCAGAGCAGTTAGGCGTGGAACTCGGAAATCAAAAGGGAAAAGAAGTCCTTTCTTGAGCATAGTGGTGGGAGAAATTTTTCTTTCAACCGACTGTAAGTATGTCCCAAGCAGAAGCTGTCAATCGGTTATACAGCTGGGTCGATTGCATGGAACAAGTCGGGTAAAGTGTCTCGTTCAAGGTCCCGTTTATGGTTCCAACTCAAGCTTGGTTTAGTACACACGGCTGATTACATTTTTTGAAAGAAACCTTTTATACTTGTGAAATGTCGAAAGGTACTCACCCGTCACCGAGAACAGAGTCTGGGCAAATAAACACTGAAGAACCGCGAAAAGAAACATCTTGAACGCTTCGACTTCCAGTCTCTAATAACTTTCCTTCTAATCGTGGAGTTAGTTCTATACATACAGACTGGAACTCCCGCCCGCTAAGTAAATGGAAGTTAAATCATACGGAAACGGCATTACTTTAACATGCTGAAGCTGTCCAATGGATTTGCGGCCAAGTCTTAACACCTCTCTTTAAAGTTAAAAACCGGATAATATATGCCTTGATTGCCCGAAAGAGGAAACAATCAATTATGCGCCATTATCAATCAATCAATTTTTACATACTTCTTTTAGTGACTTCTTTCATGAATTCATCCCATTAACTCATTATAATCAATTACAATCAGGTCCTACACTGAACTATTAGAACGTCGTTGAAAGCCGCTCTACGTTTGAAATTTCCCAGTTGATTTATTAAATCATATCTAAGTCAGCGCTGTCAACACAAACGCACGTAATTAAAGCATGGTAAAAGTTTCCGACGTTTTATTTCTTAAACTTTATGTCTACCTAATAGATAAATGTAGAATTCAAATAAATATTATTTAACCATTTAGTAATTTTATTCAAAAGGCAATAAAATATGTTTTATTGGTATATGCAGCCAAAAAACTCGAAGGCTCCACATTACTCTAAGAAAAAAGTACGTACATTAAACTAAAATCAAATTAAAGGAAAACTGCTTTGACCATAAAAAATATATATATAACAAATAAAAACGTTTGTCTACCACAGAGTTTTAGAGAGAAAAAAACGACACCTAAAGAAAGATTGAGTCCTATTTAATAACACAATGTGGAGACTTCGAATATTTTTTCTAGTCTAGCTGCACACTTGTATAGGATGATGTAACTACTGAGGGTTAAGGATTTTTAAACCCAATTGAAAAAACTCCATTAATACTTTCGTGGTTGATAAACTCTAAAATATATCTTTCTACTGTCATAATGTTCGTTTATTGATATATAGACAAATGGCTAAAGTTTTAACTCTTAAGTTAGACTTCTAGTCTTTTGCCTCTATATCTTTTGTGTCTAATAGAAGTTTTCCTTTTCAGAGAAGAAATTCAGTCTTGTAGCAAAACAAGCAGAACTGCTTTGTCGGCGACAGCAAAGGCGATGAGACACCAACGAGGATTAGATTTTATCTTTGCCATTTTGATCAATTTTAGAAATTTATATTAGGTGATCATAAATCTATGATCAAAATACATTCTATGCGATCTACAATTGAAAATCACTCTGAGTAATCAAAAATATATAGAGTTAAGTTCCTGTTAATTTGTTTGAGGTTTTTGACCAAACGTTTTACAAGCTATAGGATACCGTTCAATCATTTTTAATCCAGCCTCTCTAGGGTCCGGACGGCGCGGTTTGAAGCGGGTTGCGATTTGACAAATTTATTTTTGGCTGTTTCAATGTGTACTTCATAATACAAGAATATTTGGTTTGGATTTTGATTCTTGCATCATGCTGAACTCTTTTCCTTTGTTTTTTTTTTACATGTTTGTTAATGTTTTTTCTTTCTAATTAAGATCCATTTTTCATCGTTAAGGCTTTAATGATACTAGCAGTTTAGAGATTTCCCGGTCCCGTTTGACCTTAAACCTTGCCTGAGTTACCCACTCGTTTCTTTGTAGCATCTACTACTTTTAGAAAAGAATGAAATATGCATTTAGTAATAAAACCTAACTTCTATTTTTAAATAAACAAGCACAGAATCTTCCAACAATTTGTGATGGTCTCTAGTCATGTGACAAAGTCTTAACTGTTTAGCTTAAGGGAGGGAGGGTGGAATTCAACCTTCCTTAAGGGATAACTTGTTGTTGAGCAAAGGAAGACTTATCGATAAATTTCCGCTTTTCAACATTAATTTGGAGCAAAAATATTTTGTGCAAACTCAAATATAGACTTAACTACCTATATGCGAGTTACGCTCCATTGCTCACAAACAAATGCTTCAATTTGAGGCCAAGTTCCAGTTCCTGATATATTTACTGTATTTAACAGCGTTCACATTTATGCGTTTGCATATCGATGAAGTCTCATTTTGATGCAGTTTTCCTAAGTCCACAAAAGAGGCTCACCAACGCCCACTATAGCACAGACATAGCAAAACAAAAAGAAAAGAGAGACCTAGTTCTAGCGGTCAAAAGCGAAGCCATTTGAAAAAACATCTGAAACATGTGGAAGCGAGCTAAACTAAGTACCAATCAATTCTATCTTCTCCCAAACTTGTTCGGCTTTACATTATCGCGAAAAGTCCCTACAATATTACCAGGCGGGTAATATCTTCCCACCATAATCTGTGTCCCGTCATCCCCTACGGCCTTTGCCATACCAAACTGTTCTGTTCTCTTCCAGACAACCTGTGTAAAGTGCCCAGTGTTGGAAGAAAAGCCTGGTGATGAGAAATCGTAATGTTTCACTTCATCATACCACATCTCGGTCGCTTTCATGGGACTCAGCTCAGAACCCCAAACAAACGCTAGATTTTCGCCACGGTCTTTGTCCCCGCTGTGTTTGAAGGAATCCGTTCGAGCAAGTTTGTCAGCCCATTTTTGTGCTTCAGCAGCTAATACCGCTGACCAGTTTAAGGGAGGTGCCTCGTGAAGTGAGCGGTAGTAGTTGTGCGTTATAAGACATTCCTTCTTGAACGTTTCTGTTACAGCAAGAACAATTGCAGTGAGAGTGTAAGTTCATATTTCATACAGGGTTCGTACACCTTCAGAATTTCAAAAATCCAGGGTTATCCAGAGCTAATTTTTTGCATTTTCCAGGACTTTTCTTTAAACCCAGAATGAAAATATTAATGTTCACAATCACCTGTTTAAACAACTTTATAATAATTAATGTCGCGAAAATTCGTATTCATAAAGCTTAATATAATAACGAGATGCTAAATTTAGGACTAGAATTTTAAATGTTACTTGAGGTTTCCAGGCATTTCCAGGGCTTCAAAAATTTTCCAGGGTTTTCCAGGATTTCCAGGGCCCGTACGAACCCTGTTCATAACTTATTCTTTGAAAAGGCTTCAAATTTTCGCGTCACAACTAAATGGATTGAAATTACAAAAACCACGATTACACAATAGATGGCGACTTGTACATTTTCCCATAATTCCTAGCGCATAGCTTTCTAAAATTGTTCATACAAACGCTTAGCGAGATTCTGTAAACCCCAATACACGGTGTTGTTAGTACAGGGAAGAGTTTTACCAACTGTTACCTTCCCTGAGTAACTTTTAGCGGTGTACCGCCACCAATTGGAATAACGTTTTGGTCAATTGGAATTACGTTTTGTATAGGTGGCAGTGGGGGTAACTAAGGGGGAAGGGGATGGGGGAAAGGCTGGAGAGATTATACAGATGTTGGTTATGCACGTTGTGTTTTGTAACTAGTGTTGTTTTTTGTAATTTTACGTTTTATGCCTATGATGGTAGTCCATCCGAAATTATTCAGAACTTTAAAGTGATACTGTTTAACTTCTTTGTTAAATACGCGTTTCTTATCGATTCCCGTCCAATCTTGCACAGTGTGGTAACTTACCTCGTTGGCTATCTGTGCGGCTGATTCTTTTTCTCCGAGAAATCCTCCGGGGTCTTTCGTCACTGCTCGACTTTCTCCTGCTTGCTATCAGAGCGTCGACGTCTCCAGGTTTAACATTGTCTCTGAACTCTCCAACCACGTTACCATGGGGACGATAGCGGGCAACGACGTAATGTGTTCCGTCTTTGGCCGTCCGCCTATCAAAGATAGTTTTGAACAGAGACTTTATGTATTAGAAATAGGAATACAAAATGACAACAATATATTCTTGGAGTACATGTTTGTTTTAGTGCAGCTACAGTATTGAAAATTGGGATAAACGATAGATAATTAACAAATTTCCCCTGAAGTGAAGGTAAATATCTATCGCTAGACACAACCATTGAAAGGGATATTTATTTTAGTCCATACCAAATCAATAGAATTGGTGAATATCAAGGTTGAACCAAATTAACTTATTTGAAAATTTCACGCGCAAGCATGGGCGGCGGAACTGGGAGGGGGGGGTAATTTGGTCGCTGCCCCCCTGTAATTGTCTGGCTAACAACAGTATTTCAGATTTCATTACTAACTATTACAATTTCCACTGGGCCCCCCCCCCCCACTCCTCCCAATAATTTTTTGCTTTCGCCGCCCATGGCAAGTAAGAAAAGTAAGAAAAGCGCGCGTTTACTATCGTTGTTATACTTTTTCCCCAGAAATTATGTGATTACAGACATCCAACTTTCGTAGCCCTTTTTGTGTTTAAGGGAATGGCCGACTCGTTTTTTTTTTGTGAATGGTGTTGATTTGTGTGATGATGATGATGATGATGATGATGATAATGGTGTTAAATTCCGTGATGGCGATGGTGGTGATGTGTATGATGATCGTGACACTTGCAATTCTAGCTTTCGGGCCAGGTTCCTAAGGAGTTGCGTTATGCAAATTTTAGTTTGAGGCCTAGATCTGGCTCACCTTGCCACAGCAAACTCTCTTGTTTTCGCCCAGATCATCTGAGTAAAGTTACCGCATCTGGCGTCGAACGCTGGACTTTCGAAACTGTAATCTCGTACTTCACCATACCATAGGTTGGCAGTCTCTTTCCCAGTTGGTGTCTCCCCTGTAATACATGCTGAGTTTTCTCCGTTTTCTCTGCATCCACAGTGCTGCTGATGGTCAGCGGAAACAAGGTGCTCAACCCGTCTTTCTGCGTCCGCTGTGAGGTCAGAAGACCAGGCGAGCGGTATAACACCATGTTGGCGGCGGTATTTGTTGTGTGTCCTCAGACATTGTCGCTGGAATTCATTCATATCTAATCAACAAAGACGTAAGCAAAATGGATTAACACGCAGAATCACTACAAATTCTTTTTGGATATATAACTTCTCGAAATCTACTGCAATATTTCTTTCAAAAAATCACGCTTCAATTGTTTGTTACAGTTTAAAGTCCCTATTAAGCTTATTTTTTTAAGTTCCAGATTAAAACTGTTGTCATCTGTGAACTCAAAAATCGAATAACCAAAGAAAATTTCTACGTCTCAGTACGCTTTTTAATAAAAAAAAGATGGGATGTAAATGTTGACCGAGCAGGCCGGGGACTGGTAACCTGTGACGTAGCAGCAGTGGTTTTTGTTTAAAAAATTTCATTTCTGTTAAAAAATATCATCAAATTTTTATTTCAAACAATTTCAAGGGAATAATAGATTGATTAAAGTTATAACAATATGACTATTGTAGCCAGAATTGCGTTTTTTGAGATAAAAAAGATTGTCTCTGCTTCATGCCTTCTGCTACGTCATCATTGCACGCTTCAAGTCTAAAAAATGTAACAGGAACGGCGAAAGAAAAGGTTTTCTTTTCGAAAATTACTATTATTAAACGTTTCTACTTTTCATGAGGAACTTAAAAAAATAAGCTTGATAGGGACTTTAACTCTCGACCATTTAAGTTGAGCAATATATATTAAGTTTAAATACATATCCAAACCGGCTACTTATAATGAGTTTCTATATTTCGGTTGTTAGCCAGTTTAAAGACAAAGACAGTTTTTGGGCTGTTTACATAATACTGGTTGTGTTGTCCAACCGCAATAGAATCCTCCCACAGTAGGGCAGAGTCGAGATCAACTCGAGCAGACACGAAAGTCGTCCCGGTTTCATGTAAACACAAATTTAGTCTTAATATTTTGGTTTACCGCCGAGTGTTGAAAAATTTGCCTCTTAGGATAAGAGAACCAGCGGAAACATGTTTTCAACGCGCACTTAATTTGGCCGACATCAGAATATTTTTTAAATGTGTCTATCTTAGATCTATCTTAGCTTAGTATCTTATAAGCTATAGCTAAACTTTCGATCTGTAATGTATTTAGGTGTGTTTTAGAAGGCTGATACTTTCAGGTGCCATTATTATTATTATTATTATTATTATTATTATTATTATTATTATTAT
>JAOBRD020406622.1:0-19267 GCA_027575215.2 Hydrozoanthus sils
TTAGTGTGGATGGGTGAAAACGAAGCGAAAACGATACAAAAACGCTAGTGTGGATGCAAATCTTTTGCTCCGTTTTCGTAAGGTGAAAACGATGCGTTTTCAAAAACGCATTAGTGTGGTTCAGGCTTGAGATGATGCGTTTACTAGATTCACGTCAATTGAGTGTTTAATTAGACAGGTTATCGTGCGGATATTAACACAATATGAGCTTAAATCTAAAATAGTGGCACCTATTCAATATTGTAGTTAGCAGCTATAGCCAATACTGTACCTATCTTAAAACCTACCTTGTGTGTTAACGTCAAAATTCCAAGTAAGCAAAACACTTGTGCGCCATACATCGACTTTCACATCGAGTTTCACTTTCAGTGAGTGCTTTCTCAGTGGATCGCACTAATCCACGGGCACTTCATGAGGTTGAGCCCACAGTAAAAAAGCGGTCTTTCCCCAAACTTCCCCAACTACTTCCGTTGGCATATTCTTGATATATCTGATTTCACCCCGCCAGGCGGAGGATTGTCACGTCCTCTCAAGTGACAACAACGTTGTACGTATTTAATTTCTCACGACTTTCTTAATAAACATTCATTTCTCTATCACAACCTCAAGGAAATTTAGTTTTCAACTAGAGTGGGTTTGGTCCATTAACGTTTCATTCAAAAGTCCGAATACTTGACTCTTACTCATCTCTGCCGCACAATCCGTTGGTGTTGTGAAGGTCATTAACAGTACGTTTCTAAATGACATCCTTGGGTATCCTACAATAGCTCGACAGCATTATCTTTACCTGTGATAACATCTAGTTTATAATTAGTTTGTACAGTACAAGAAAATGGTATTTTGTAAACAGATTTCCATTCAATGTTAGGGAGGTATCCAGAGAGAAAACCGCGTACTACCTACTTTTGGTCTTTCTTGGTTTTAAAGCCACTGTTAGGAGCATTGCGCATGCAATAGTTTAGGATTTTGACACAGATTTCCACGAAAGGCACATTTAAGAACTGGACTCTGTGAAGACCGTAATCTTTGATTAGACCATCTAGCTCTAGTGTCGGTACTTTTAACTTCCGCGCTCACTTCCATTCCAAAAAATTGAAGCAGCCAATTGGCTTTGGTAGTGGGTCGGCCTTGGTACGGCCTTTTCTTCCAAAAATCTTTTACTTCGTATTTTTGCTGGTCTGACTGAATATGTAAGCCATAAAAGAAGGAAAGCGCCAGTTTTGATAGCAAAGCACCACATAGTGCAATCAAAACTCATTACAATCGGTTGTTGCAAAAAGTAAGAAAGCATGTCAGATAGCCGAGACTGACAAAGACAACAAATTGTAAGATTGTTCCATTCCGCATGATAGTTTTCGTCCCAGATCTTTCTTAAGCTTAATCCATGATATTTTCAAAGCCTTGTCAAAAGTGCATAAGTAAGAACATCGATCATTTTTAGTCCTCCGTTCTTTATTGTGGTCCACGGCATGCTGAGAAAAGTCTGTACGGTAAGTTATTGACCTATTTCCAGTCAATCAGAACACATGAGATTAGGTTTTTGATATAATGAAAAAGGCTAACTTTTAGAGTTAGTTGAGTGTACACTTTTGATTGCCATACGTCGGTTTCCTTCAGTTTTAGAAAAAATGACTAAAGACGACGCTATCATAAGCTTTGATCCGTAATCACCTGTCTTATTCACTGAGTGGCACATGCAGCTAGATAGCCATCCGGTTTTATTTTAGCAACAAATGGAAGTAAGCACAATGTTCAAAATAGTTGAACTTGTAGTTTTAAAGATCATACGCAACTCTGTAACTAAAGTAATGAAAAAAAAGACGACGGTATCAGGGATCGAATCTGTGATTCTTTATCCTGGCGTAATCACCTGCGCCACAAGGGCTTTGAGAGCTTTTGAAACGGCAGTCTGATTTCCTATTTTTTGGCAGCAAAGATGGCCAAGATGGCAAGAAAGAAATAAAGTGAGTATTAACAGTTTTGGATGCCATACTCTGTTGCATTCATTTTGGAAATAAAAGAAAAAATTTAGTAAAGAAAGTTGTTTACTAAAAAGGCGGCCATATCGGTGATTGAACCAGAAGACCTTTACCCGTATTCATCTGCCTTATCTATCGCGCCAACAGTACACCCAACGGAAGAAAAGCAGTCTGAACAAAAAAAAGAAGGTAATGTTCGAAATTAGCGTATAGCGTCTGCTCAAGCTTATCCATTTTTCGGGTCAATTGTGGAAATGAAAACAATCAAAAGTAACCAACACTATCGATTGGCAATCGAGCCCCCTTAATCTGTATACATTTAATCACCTCCACCTACCTGTCTTATCATTAATTGCGCCCAACATCCCACAGTACTTACCGTTTACAAACTACGCGTCTACACTGTCAAGCGTTCCAGTATTGCTATCGAGATCTCGACAAGATTTCGATGAAAACTCAACAATTAAGTGCTACATTTTTTTAACGAAAACTCGACTACTTGTATATAAGAGCCCTAGTTTGTATATGATGCATGCTTCACGGGTTAGGCTGTGTACGCATTTCCCATTAGCCTTTGCTCCTACTTAGCCCCTGAAGCCGATCATAAAAGATGCTTTCTGTGGTTCTAAACTGATCTCGTCAAGATAACTTGCTTGTAAGCGACTGGATATTTCTTTTCGCGAGAAAAAAAAACGCAGAGCACGGCGTGCGTTGCTGCTAGTTGCTTGTATTCCGTGGTCTAACACCACTCGACCGCGAAATCCAAGCTGGCGGTGCAAGTTTTCCTCGCTAAAGAAACATCTGACCGTGTATACTGAATGAAGCTATCATTCTCGAAACTCGAAACTTGACAAAACCTTTTCTGAAGCGCTGGGGAACGAGCGGCCAAACCGCAAGAACAAGTCGGCCAACGAAGCAAGCTGTGAGGGAATGGGGAGAAGGATCATTTATCCTCCTTCTCTCACAGGCACCCCAAGCTTTCAGCAAGTCTAAGGAAATTTTTAAGGGCTTGATTAAATGGGACGGGCTAGGCCGGTTAAGCGGGTTGAAAACACAACCTTAGCTCAGTATGACATGAAATGAGCCGGGCTGGGCGGGAGTTTCGTTTTTGTTTACAAAACGGCGGAATTGCAAAAATTTCGCCTGACGCGCGCTCATTGCTTTGTCAAAGCATTTTACAGTAGGGGGAAACCAACCAGCCCCGCTTTGGTTTTGGCCGCAGTTTCTGTTGACCAAAAGGCCAACATCAACTTCAGCCTCAGCCAAGCGGCACGGTCCTTACTCCACAAGAGCAGAATCGAAAAACTAATTTTCAAGTCACGTTTTCCTTTATCATTTGGAAACAGAAGAACTTACAACAAAAGGTCACCGCATGCTCCGACTAAAGATTTAAAGAACATAACGTTTTGCAACGTGAAAATTCATACGCTCGGTGAACAAAAATCCAAAATATGTTATCAAAGGCAATTGACCGACACAACAAAGTGGAAACTGTTTCAATGTTTCTACACATTGTCAGCCTTTTCTCTTCCGTTGTATGGAAGGTTCTACATAGTTGCCTGGCGAATATATGCAGCGTGCAAAAGCACACCTTTTGAACCAATGAGAAACCATATCGGCGTATATAGGTGTGGGTCTTAGTCACGACTTGCAACAATTAAATTGAGTTCAAAACAAAAAGGGGAGAAGCTTTCTCTCCACCCCTCTCTCCCAAGTTCTCTTTTTTCTCTCTCAATGGAGAGACTGATCCCGTCACAGGCGCACCTAGTTTTTTTTCACTGTGCCAAAAGTGTTCAAAGTACAACCAGCTTAAGCTTGCTTTTGACCTCACACAAAGATAACGACTGTATGTGATAAAGCGACAGCTTCGAAATTTGTGACAAAAATCTAAATATTAAAAGCTTTTGCCAAATATGAAGTTTAACAGATCAAAACTAGAGAATAAAAAAAAGATTCCACTTCCCACTTCCAGTAACTACCTAAACACCTTTTAAATAAAGCTGATGAAGCAACCGTTCAAGTCCGATGTTTTTTATTTAAAAAACTCTATTTCTGTTCTAACACATCAAGGGAAAAAATACACGTGACTCCGCACTTATCATATTGCTATTTGCTTGCGTGGGAAAACGAAAACTGATTTTGCTCCTTTGAGTAAACCGCCTTTGCGTCGGCGTTATGGAGATCGTGATTATGATTTCTAGCCAGAAGTCTTCTACCTAGACTTGCGCCTAAAATACCTTCGCGAGTTATTTCGACATCCTGTTTTCCTGTAGCATCACTACCATGCAAATCTATAAACACACAGGTGTTTGCCAAAGTACACAGATCAGACAGAAATGTCTCCTCTTCTGACGTCAAAATAAATGTTTGAGGAAGTTGAAATATTATCCACCCCCGTGTACGTTGTTGATAGTAAATACTTTTCGTTACCACTTACCAACGATCATTTTCTTATTGTATAATATTCTTTGATCAATTCGCTTTTCGTTTGAAAACATTTTCATTGTTTCTTATTAAAAACGAAATGTAAGAAACGTAAGTGAGGACCTGTTCGTAATCCTGCTTCAGACGAACTTGTGGGAAAATTTCAAACATAATATAGAATTATGTCTCATCGCATCGCAGAAATCAAAATTATTTGCCCAACACAGAACCTAATCACACTTATTACGGATTTTGCTCGTATTCTTGCTTATTATGAAGGGCTTTTTTAAAAAACTGTTTATAAAAAGCAACAAAACGTATTTAGTGATTGACCGCGAGTGTTTACTCTCAAGGGTTTTTTGTTACCAAATAGACCATTATTCCCCGAGCGAGAGTATTTATATATAAAAAGTACATATCTTTTTTAAAATTCTCTCCTTTCATAAGCGTGTCTATGTACTCTCTTACACGCTCTCGACCAATCAGCGCGCGAGATCCTGTTGCGTTATTGTAAGGTATATACTCATAATTGTCTGACTCATCCGGGACACGACGCCTACCTTTCTAATTCTCTCTCGATTCAGTCACGTTTTCTGTGCATGCAACGGGTGTCACACTTTGGTTGCCAAGCTTTTAAAGTTTCGAAAAGGGTAGTGTCAAACTCTTGCATAGATATAAAACTTTAACGTTAATTTATAACTAAGCTCCCATTTGTTTAGTTTGTATCACGAGGCACGGCAAATATTTGTACAGATCTGTTTTAAACATGTTTTTCATTTCCGCCTAGAAACCTAGAAATAGTGAAAGTTATGTCTATGAGGAACTTATTTTGAATTCTCAAATTTTAATTTCTTTTGCCACCCAACATCCGTTCAGTGACGCACGATTTGTGAACGTGCCGTCATGAATGTCAAGTGTAAAGTCTGTTTATTCGCGTCAATTTAGCTTGGGGGTCTTACATTTCGCGACAGAAACGTCCCACGGCATGATGCAACCTCATGCCGCGTCACCTGACAACAAAATAAAATGCTCAGGTCAATGCCAAATGTTTCAATTCACCAATCAGAGTATAGCTTATATCTGGTAGCTTGAATAAAAACCAATAAAGCGCGCGCTTCTAATTGTTGACGTTACAACTTCCATGGGAAAATACAGATAACGGATATATTTATCGAAACCGCAGCAATTTTGTCATAACAGAAATTGGCGGTATCCAGTAGAGGAGACAGGAACCTCTCTAATTTATTTCAAAGAGATTTCTCTTGCATTAGAAAGAGAAGTTATATTCTGTATTTATTAGATATGTCAGAAGGAGCAAGCTTTGATATTTTAGGGCCGCATTTCACTAATGTAAAAGTTATAGGAACGGGAGGTTCTGGAACAGTGTTTTCAGCCGTTGATACCAAGAGCGACCGGTTGGTTGCTCTGAAACGACTTTCACTACAAGGTCGGACACATTGTCGAAGAGCGCTGAGAGAACTGAGGACTCAAACAGCGTTAGAACATGAAAATATAGTGAAGGTGCTCAGAATTGTAGATTCGGAAGGAAAGTCTCTGAATTCATGCGCTGGCGCTGAATCGTTCAAGGATACCAACTTCGTTTATACCGTCCAAGAAATTTTTGGCACGGACTTGCATCATGTTTTACAACACAGTAACCGTTTGACGGAAGAATACGCAAGTTTTTTCATTTACCAACTACTTCGTGGGCTCAAGTATATTCACTCGGCTAACGTTTTACACCGCGACATCAAACCCAGCAACTTGCTTGTAGACACAGACAATTTGCTTTTGAAAATCAACGATTTTGGGCTTTCCAAAATTCTCGATGGCAACTACGATCACAGTAGATATCTTTCGGAGTGCTCTTCAACACTGTGGTATAAAGCACCAGAGCTTTTCTTCAATTCTTCATGTTATGACAACAAAATAGATCTTTGGGGCGCTGGCTGTGTTTTAGCCGAAATGCTACTGGGCAAACCCCTGTTCGATGGAAGACACGAAATAGAACAAATCGAACTCATCTTTGAAGCGCTCGCTGTAACCGAAGGAGATTTAAACCAGTTAAAAGAGTACATACCAGAGAAACTGCTACGATCGAATTCAGGTGAACCTGTAAAACCGTTGCAAAGAAAGTTTGAAGAAACGGGAATTTCGATCGAAGGTGAGTGACAACCAGTTTGTTGTTGTAAACATACATTTATCCCGTGGGAAACTCGGTTGACGCGGGATTTTTTCGAATCACATTTACATTTAAAATAAAATATTTCCATCATGAATCAAGAGTATCGCCCTCAATAAGCTTAAGTTTTATGTAACATTATTTTTCCTTCACATTTGAAAAATTTCTTTTAAGTCCAAGTTGACCTTGATTGTGAGTTTTATAATGGAGATTTGCATATTTTGTACTTTCGCCTCAGATGGACGCTCATGAATATTTTATTCACCGTAATATCAGTGTGAAATATCTGGAAAAAGCGGCCTAAAAATAATTTTATCGAACATTCCAGAAAAACACAGCTCTTCTTGTTTTTCAGTATTACCAACACAAAAAACTTGTTTGGAAAACCAAAGTTAGATATTAACGTATATGGTAATTCTGTCAGTTTCTGTTTTTAAACCATAGTTTGGAACCAAAAATAGAAATTGACCGAAAAAGCATTATATGAATTTTGTATACTTTTCGGTTCCGTCACTTAATTAATTGAAGAACGTTTTTGTTCAAACTCGATTCACGTTCGCCGAAACATTCGCTGAAGTCGTAATGTCGTGCGCTTTTTACCTGTCACGTTAGAATATTTCAACCTCGGTCTTTAGTTAAGTTGAACAAGCAAATCATGCAAATGCTGTTTTGCAACATTTGCCGAAGATGCCTCTAGAATTTTTAAAATTTTTCGCATTGAAAGGGTAAACGTTTTTGTTATTTATCTATTACTCACCTTGAACTTACGTGAATGGAAATTATTTTTGTATCTTTCTAGAACTAAGCAACAGTACTAGTTATAAATAGTTAAAATTACTAATATAAGTTAGTTATCAATTTTTTCAGGTTGCTGGTTTGTAATGTCTACTTAATGCTTGGATTGTACTTAACTGTGATGTATGTTTCTCTTATCTAGCTTTGGATCTCCTTGAAAAGTTGTTAGCCTTCAACCCCCATAAGAGACTGTCAGCAGAAGAAGCTCTTATCCATCCATTTCTACAGAAGTTCTCCATGCCAGTAGATGAGCCGCTTTGCCAGATGCCCTTTCAAATTGAGGATGAAGTTGATAATTTCCCAGAGAGTATCCTGAAGGACATGGTTTTTGATGAACTTATGTCATTAACATCTGTCGAAAGCAATGGATTGGTAGAAATTGTTATTGAAAAAGCAGAAGTTGCTGACAAACCAGAGAAAGAAATCATGTCCTTAAAGGAAGCTATGGTCACAGAGGAAGCACCAATTGCACTGAGAGAGTTTATATCAAAATCAACAAATGAAGAGATAAAAGCAAATTCTATAAATTTCGACAAAGAAGTCTGGAAACGGCTAGGTTTGCAGTCAAACATGTCTGCAGTTCAAACCTTAGCTGGAGCAATGAAGTCACTGAATATGCCTCAGCAAGAAAAAATCAAAGTTCCAGTCAATAAATCTAGGCTTCCTTCTTGTGTACTAGAAAACATCTTAGGAAAAAACTTTAAAGAAAACTTTAACTTTACTTGCAAGAAAAATGCTCTTGCTATCAATGGGCCATTTGGTATGTGCTACTTATGATGTCAGGTCAGCACAAGTTTACAAAAACAGTATGTGAATATTTCCACCTGTTCCAATTTTTCTATGAAATTTATCAAGCATTCTCATAGCTGCCCTTCTTTCTGTTTCGTTCCAGAAAGAATGAAACGACGCCTTTCATCATATTCTTGAAAACCTCAGTCAAGTTATTGTTAAGCCAATTTTCTCTTGTAAACTTGCATTGCCAACATGAAAACTAAAACCAAAAGCAGTTCATTTTTTTACTGTGAAGTTATTATACACAGCTATATAGCTTTTTTGTTTAAATTTATTTTAGAAAATTGATAATTTAAGAGTGACAATATGTTCCTTTTTTCATAAAATAGGTTAAACTTGAATTATGAAAATGGTGTTAAATTTTAGTATTTTTTTACAAATCCCATCAACAAACAATATTGTTCTTTCAAGTTCTTTCTCTCTAAGACAATCTTATTTACTCAGTTTTATCTGCTAGTGAGACTGCTTTTAGAATATTGTTCAAAAAAGATTTATCTTTAATTTTTTGATAGCCTAAATAAGATCACTGCTCTCAGTTGGTGTTAAAAATAGTAATATACGAATGATCTTGGGTTTCTGGGGTTTTAGAGATTTACTTTTTATTTAAATATTATTTTTTTGTGAGTGAGGCATTATAAGGAAATGGGAGTGTGAAACAATTTTAAAAAGCAGAAAAGAAACAATCAGCTGTGCTGTAATCTAGCAAACATTATATTAACCAAGGGCTCATCATCTTTTTCTTCTTTTTTTGGTCGAGACAAAATTGATTTTTCGTCTTAAAGACGTTAATGAACCCTTGGTACTAAGTGATTGCAAAGCATGCACACCTTTTAGCACAACTGTTATAAAAAATCCTTCCAAAGAGAATAATAAGTTACTATTGACTTTCATATTTTAAACGGTCATCTTGCTAAATCAATGATGGTGGTCAGCTCATTTAACAGTATAGTCTATTTAAAAATTGCTGCTTAAATTAATGTACATAAAAAAAGAAAATGCTATTTATTGTGCATGCTCTACATTGCTGCTGGCATAAAAAATAAAGACTAAAGAGAGTTTTCTGGTCATTGCCCCAGCATGTCCTGATATGTAATTATTACATGAGTAGTTAAAAGGATGTTTTGGAAAGGTAATCACACAACTTCCAGTTCAAGTTGGAAATAATTTGCACGATTGGGTGTTTCAAAAAGTATCAAAACTGCATGAGCCCGTAGATTCTCATTACCGTAAAAGTGAGGGTTTTGCTAAAGAAAGCAAGACGTGAATTTTACTTGACAATACTGGAAAATTACCACACCAATGCAGTCTGAACAATGTAACAAATGGTCAATAACCATCTTGTTTTGCAGCTGAGTTTTCTCAAGAATTAAGAACCTGTTTTAAGAACCTAAGTTGCTTAAAATTGTTGTTGACTGTCATTTATATAAGAACCTGTTTAGGCAATCTGCATAGCAAGCATTTCCGTTGCCGATGATTTTCTTGTTTTGGCCGTGCGAAAAGTGGGGCGGGAGCAAAAAGTGAGAGGTGGAGGTGAAGGAAATGATTGCGGAAAAACCCTCGCCCGCTGACTGCGGCACACGTGCTGTATCACCACCCTTCCCTATGCCCTCTTCTCGTTTTTGTTCCCGCCCCAATTTTCTCTGCTAAACAAGAAAATCTCACAAAAAACCCAACAGAATAGGGTAATTACTTTGTGTAGGCAAATCACAAAAAAGTTCCGCACTTACAGTTATATAATACTACTCTATCCCAAACCTTTTTTATGCCGATCCATTTTGTGATTTGCCTACACAAAATATACAACCGGAAATGCTTGCTATGCAAGCCACTTTTTAGATTTAGGTTCTTAGTTGCGTTTTTTACTGTATTTAGTATCAAGTTAGCTTGGTGTAATATAGCTAAAGATAAAACTAACTCCCCAGATGAGACTTTTAAAGTTGAACTTTTCCTTTCTCGGTACGTTGTCGAATTTGAGGAACTTGCCCTTCTGCTGTATAATAAACGCGTTACCGTTCTGTATGACCCTCATTGTTTTTTCGCAGAAATATGGAAACTCTCTTCTAATTTTTTGATATTTTGGGAAACTTTGAGCGTTCACTCCATAACAGGAAGTGCTTTTTTTTAAAATTATTAAAATCATTCAGAAATACAGACTGAGGTGAAAATATGGCAATTGGTATTGATGACGAAAGCTCCAGGGTCCACGCAATGTTGTGTTGGACGTGAAGGAGAACGCATATTATTAAATTTTCAACCTCGAATATTGCGTTTCTAGCATTCTGATTGGTTCACTCGATCTTGGTTATCAGCTCATATACCGAATTGACCATATATGGAACCTGACTGTATAGTGTTGCAAAGCCAAACGAGAGGAACCCGCAGGGTACCTGATGTACATGTTTGAACATATTTAGAATTTTCCCTGTAGTTGTTGTTACTAAGGCTTTGACGTCCACAATACACTGAAAAGTGTTTTCCTTGCATGTTCCTTCGAAAGTTTGTTGTAGTCTATGTTCATTATAAAGGCGACAAACGGGAAAATGTATTATTGTAACGGACCGACCAGTCAAAGCGTTTTATCGGTTATTCAAATTGTTTCTTTTGAAACAAAGAATTATCTGATTTGATGGGACACACACACAGCCTGTGTAATTAAGAGTTTAAAAAAAAAGTAAAAAGTTATATAGTTTTACTTTTGGAATTCATAAAGAACAAATGACTTATTTTTAGATCTCCTGCGGTATACCAGCCTTGGCATCTTGTAAGATCTTGGTCAAGGGTACCATGCAAACAGTAAAGATAAGGGGGAATAGTCTGTCTCCTTGAAAGATACCCCGTTTAATATCAACTAAGCCAAGTGCTCTCCACATGATGTCAGATCTGTCTTCAAGACAGGCACAGGTAGCGGAAAATATAATAACGTTCTTCAGAAATCGATGGTAAATAAACTCTCAATAATCGAAGAGTGCAGCACCATATCGTACACAACGCAGTCCTTCCAGTTGTCATCACCCATACAGGTATGGTGACCCTGTTGGTAATTCATTTCATTCATGTTGTCTGTCATTCGTTCATGTAATGCTGTCAATTTCGTGATCCAGTAGCCCTTGACATCATCAGGGCCAGTTGGGGATCTTCTTCGACCTTGCTGTCACCATTTCAGTTGTTATTAATGTCCTCCTGTCTAACTTCTCTTCCCTTTTTCAACTCTTTTAACCATTCCTCGTTTTCATTGTGTAGAACTTCCTTACCCCATATATCTCTCCAAACTGTTGGCTTTCCCCGGCATCAGGCCAAACTTCATTTAAGCCATTAGATATTCAATTCATTTGTTGATAGACCCTCTTTTGGTCTTGCTGGAACAATCTGTCGACTTGATACCGATTAATCCTTTCTTCATACCTTTTCAATTTTGCAGCTTTGGTACGGTCGCAGTCTTTACTTAAGCTCTTCAACTACAACCTTTTCTCCCTTCTTTTTGATGTTGTACTTCCTTTCAAGCTTAGTGTATTTTTCCTTCCTTTTAAGTTTCCCTTGTTAAGTTCTTTCCAGGATGTTGACGTGCCTCCGTAATTCTGCAATCGAGTCTTTGATTCTCCTTTTCCATCGAGGCCCCTGGTATTTTTTATCGCTCACAACCACCCATTCTGAGGCCAACCAGTCTTGCTACGTAGATTGCAGTAGCATTAATCAATTTATTAGTGTCAGTGATATTGATAGTTTGTATCTCTGGCACTACTCTATTAAGCTTCTTCGTCCAATCTTCAAGCATTTTTCTGTCCACTTTCTTAAAACCAGCACCAATCCACACCTGCCCGCTTCTCGTAATTTCCACTACGTTCTTGATCATTTGCCTCTCCTCATTATTTATCATATCACATATTGTCTGTAATCTGTACAGTCTGTACATTGCCATTTCCATTTAGTTCATCGACGTGTTCTTGTTCTGCGTCTACACACCTGACTTCCTGTTCCTCTTAATCCTACATCTACTGTCATCTTCTCCTAATTTCATCCAGCTCGACCGAAGTAAACCAGTCATTCTTTCTGATTGCCCTAGCCTGGTCACATAGCCTCTACCCCATTATCTTTAGTAAACCTTTTTCCTTCCAGATAGCATGCATTCTCTGTCTATATCCTCTGACTGGTCTGCCACTTCCATCCACTTGTTTACTCAAATAGTAGCACTCCATTACAACAATGTTCATAATTCTGCTCCATTTCATTCTGGCAGTAGTTGAATGACGGCTCGGCCCATCCTGCCCTGAAGTGGGACATCTGCCAGGCGAGGCAGCTTCACCAGTTTTCCCGGCTCCACTCCCATTCACGCCGTTCGTGGATGAATCATCATCTATCATCATCACTCGTTATGAGGGTGATGCTTTTAAGGTTTGTTATTATTAGTGTTTATTGTAAAACAGTAAAAACGTATGGGTGCCATACGGATCCCTATCCAGCCAACCTGGGTCGTCGAACATAACCGAGGAGGCCAAAAGGCTAACAACTGTGTAACTAAGATCTAATATATAATAAATAAACTAAAATTGCTAAAAGTGTCTCAGTTCACTCTTCCACTGCTTTCAGTGTGCAGATAGTGTTCTGTAACTAATACAATTTCTAATATATAATAAAAAAAACTAAAATTGCTAAAAGCGTCTCTTTTAACAATTCAGTGATATATCTGATATATAGTAAATAATGTTAAGAATGTCCTTTGTTCGCTCTTCTGCTATCTTTCAGACGTCACTTTCAGTGTGCGGGTAATGTTCAGGTTGTGCTAGATGACTGCTCTTTGCATCCGGAGTTGAATCTCTCTTCCCCGAGCTCCGAACAGCTTCCTCATAGCCTCGTCTACTCCCTGGAATAAACGACGGCGGTGTTTCAAAAATATTTTACTTGTGCACCACTAAATAATTGATGACGAGAAATAAACTTTAATTTTCCCTCATTTGCTGACATCACACATACAAACGACGAGCAAAGTTCCACAATCAAGTGTAAGGTTGTTTGGGAAGAGATAAAATTGCTTCTAACTTTTTTTTCTGTGTTAAGCCGCCATTCTAATAATTCAATTCAAGCCGAAACCGTGAAAGGGGATTTCGTGGAATTAATGTATGTTTTGACTTGAAAGTCAAAGGCAAGATACTTTAGACAAGAACTCAAGACAATCGATTCGGCTATCGAACTCGAAGTTTGCAGGTAAGGTCGTTCACACGACCGACCCTAAATTTTTGGCGCCAATTCGCTGACCCTTTAACATTTTATTGCTTCTTTCATCTTCCTTCATAAAAATCTGAAATTCATTTTCAAAAGCTGCTGTTATTGGCCAGAAAATTATAGGGGGATGGCAGTGTCCCCCTGTCCTCCCCGGTTCCGCCGCCAATCTTTTTAGCCATAGTTTTAACATTAACGTTTCTTTTTTCCCGTCCATGTTATTTAGTACTGGCTTTTCTTTAAAACTCAATACATCCTTACATAAGTCAACATGGCGTATTGTTTTTGAACTTCAAACAAACTTCAAACTCCGTGCTATCAAAAAAAGCTAATCGGTTAAATGTAGTTCAGTGAAAATCAGAGAAAAAGAAAAAAAATGTAGTTTTAGGAATCTATGCTATCAAGTTAAAGCTTGAAATTGCATTTAGCTTGCACAAATAATCAGTATATTAAGAAAGCCAATTAACTGTTGTGAAGTTTGAAGCACGGAGATGTCTGTCTTGTTCAGTTTCAATAAGTTAATTTTTAATAAGTTGTTCAATCCGATCGACCGACCGTCCCTATTTTTCTAGGGTATGTGTACGGAACCACATGTACTATTTTGTTTGGCCTAAGCAACCAGTTATCAAGACTTGACTCTGAACACTGAAAGGAAGTTTGATTTTCAACAACTCTTTGAACAAACTGGTATTTCAGGGTTCCCGCGGGGTCTTCAAAAGTCTTATTTTTAATTTTGCTTTTTTAAGGCGTTGAAAGCGGCTTAAATTTACAAAATTTATTCCGTAATATTAATTTTTATGCTCAAAAATAGTTTTTATAGGACGAAAGATGAAGCGCGAAGATGTTTTAACAGCAAATTAGCAAATAAAATCGTGGATCATCACGGTTCAAGCACGTTATGTGACACAAGCCATACAAAAGTTTACGATGACTTTTTTTCACTCAGCACAATAAATTCTACATCGAATTTAAAAAAGGAAGTTTGCAAGAGTGCCAAGAAAGCAAAGAAATATTTGAGGTTTTAAAATATGCTTGCATGTTTGCGTGCAGATAAAGAGAAGTCTGTGTGTTCTCCCCCCTCGTGAAAAAAGGTGCAATCTTTAGGACAAACATCTTGAGCTCTTGCAAAAAGTTAAGAGGCCATTTCAGAAGGTTGTTTGGAATTCTGCACATGGAATGTTCCCAGTTTACCGTTTGGTACAGTATAGACTCTTCCTCCCTTTTGATAGAAAGGTCTTACACCATAAATTTTTGATACTTTTCAAAATAAAGAATGTTTAACACCACAAGAGAGTGAATAGGGATCATTTTCAATGAATGACACCATAAGTGTGTGTAGGGCAACAGTTTCTATGGGGCTGACAACATGATGATGTGAATAGATGCAGGTTTACCATGGGTGACACCATGAGTATGAGAGTAGGGGTAAGTTTTCTATGACTAACACTATGAGGGTGTGAATAGGGATAGGTTTTCCAGGGCTAACATTGTGAGGGAATGAGTAGGGGCAGGTTTTTCATAACTGGCACAATAAACGAGTGAGCGGGGGTGGGATTTCCATAGCTGACACCATGAGGGTGTGAATAGAGGTACGATTTCTATGGGTGCCACCATAAGGGTGAGTAGGAACGGGTTTTCCATAGCTGACACCATGAGGGTGTGAATAGAGGTACAATTTCTATGGGTGCCACCATAAGGGTGAGTAGGAATGGGTTTTCCATAGCTGACACCATGAGGGTGTGAATAGAGGTACAATTTCTTTGGGTGCCACCATAAGGGTGAGTAGGAACGGGTTTTCCATAGCTGACACCATGAGGGTGTGAATAGAGGTACAATTTCTATGGGTGCCACCATAAGGGTGTGAGTAGGAACGGGTTTTCCATAGCTGACACAATGAGGGTGTGAATAGAGGTACAATTTCTATGGGTGCCACCATAAGGGTGTGAGTGGGAGTGGGTTTTCCTTAGCTGACACAATAAGGGGGTAAGTAGGGTAGGTTTCCCATGGCTGACATCACAAGGGTGTGAGTAGGGGTAAGGTTTCTAGGGCTTACAGCACGAGTTGTGTGTAGGGGTAAATGGTAAATTTTCTATAGCTGACACCATTAGGACCTGAGTTAGGGCACACAGGCAACATGAGGGTGTGATTTGTGTCAACTTTTTAATAACTATCATCATGAGGGTGTGAGAGGGGCTGGATTTCCATGGCTGGTACCATGGGGGTGTAAACTGGAAGACATTTTCCAAAGAATAACACTATGAGGGGGTGAGTTGGGGTAGGTTTTCTGAAGCTGGCACCCTAAGGGGGTGAATAGGGGTAGCTTGCCATAGCTGGCACTATGAGCATGTGATTTGTGTCCCATTTTCTCATAGCTGGCACCAATAGGGTGTGAGTTGGGGTAAGTTTTTGATAGCTGATACCATGAGGAGGTGTGTCTAAGTTTTCCAAGAGTAAGACCATAAGGGGGTGAGTAGGGTTGCGTTTTCTAGACCTGGGCCACGAGGGAAGAAGAAGGATAGGTTTTCCATGGCTGATGCCTTGGTGTGAGTTTGGGTAAGCTTTCCAGGGCTTACACCATGAGGGGTGAGTAGGGGTAAGTTTTCAATAGCTGACATGAGAGTGTAAGCTGGGGTAAGTTTTGTATGTGTGACACCCTGAGGTGCTGAGTAGGAGAAGTTTCCTATAACTGACACCACGAGGGGTTGAGTATGGGTAAGTTTCGACAGCTGACACCATAAGGGTGTGAGTAAGAGTAAGGTTTTTATGACAGTTCTTGTATCTACAATTTGTTAACATCTTTTTCGCTTGGCCCTTGACTCCATTTGACAAAAAAGCATCTCAAAACAAACATTGTACTCAACAGTTCCTAAGCAGAGATTATAGAAAGAAACAAAAAAGAAAGAAACAGTACAAAGACTTTGGTGTATTAGTGTCAAGTTTATCAACGGCCCAAATGTTCTATCTAAAGCTGGAACAAATTGAGAATGACTTCAACTTTATTTTCTGAAATAAGTTTGAAAACTGTATCAAGGGAAGTTGGAAATAAGATTCAGGTGAGAAAGGAGCATGCTATTAAATTGCAAAATTCTGTCTTTTCCTATTCTTGAGGTGATAGAGTTTTAATGAAGAGGGGATAGTTTAAAATGGGTTTTTATACAGGTTTTAATTTATACAAATCCATCACTTCTGATCCAAAACATAGCGGAGGGTCTTTCTGTTTTCTGTTAGTTTTTCCAACTTCTTGCATCTCCTTGGATCACTCGATACATCATTTGGAAGCTACTGAGTACTGTAGGTTGTTCATTTTACTGAAACATGGTTTGAATAGGAAAATGCAAAAGTTTCCTTGTTTTCTCAGATACTTTATTTCCAAATGTTCCAACACATCAGCTGCTGCCAAAGAATCTCTTGACAGGTGCAGTCACTGTGTCTAAAGCTGTCCAGGCTGACAGATGCAGTTTGTCATACAATCCCAGCTGTGTATGCTCTTTACTTGTAGCATCACTGGTCCAACCACTTGCTTTTTCTATTTCCTCCATCATTAAATCACGTCTTTCAGGTCCAGTTTTGGAAACAGTGGGATTAATTCCCATCAAACTAAGGATCTCTTCGTGAAAGTACAGCAGTGATGGGATGTATGTTGGTTTTGATACAACATCTGCTGGTGTGTCAAAATCACCATCTGCAATTGTATTTTGTGACAAAGTGCACTATGAAATATTTATTGTACTATTCAACATCAACATGCAGTTACTATTATTCAACATCAACATGCAGTTACTATTACTACCCTTAAAACTTAGTAACTTAAATCTGACTTCTCTGGATTCAGTCATTTGATTTAGCTGTTTCCAAAGACAAAACTACTGCAAGTCTTCAATTCCTTTAGTAGCTTTATTAAAACTTTCAAAGAGTGATTACTAGATTTTGGTGACTCTCAGCAAGTAGTTTAAAACAACTTTCTTGAAAAATATCTTAATTGTTAGTAAATGAATCCTTTTAGAAAAAAAATCAGTTATTAGTCTACACATAATTTAAGAAGTTGAGTAATCAGAAACAGATATTGTTTTGAGACATATAAACAACTGATGAAACTAGTTTGGTTTAGTTGGTGCAAGGAATCAAAGCCTGTTATAGACTGTTAAAAAAAGTCAGCTCTGTGGTCATTTCACCCTGGGTCATTTAAGTGTATGTAATTACATGGTGCCAAATAGAAGTTAGGATTAATTTCATGAGTGTATTCAATTTTTTCAAAAACTGCCTGTGATGCAATTAATTTCAGAAAATTTTTGAAAAAACTTCAAAAAATTTTGAAAATGGTTTAAAACTGTTATTAAACTTTTTTTTTTGAAATTTCTGAAATGGGCAAGAGATGAGGACAAGAAGATGATGGCCATCAGCAACTGTGCAAGCAGTAAGAAATGTTGATTGCAGTTAAAATTGATTATTTGAAGGTGACTATGCTCTTATTTATAGTTGTAAAAAAATCGCAAAAAATTTTGAAGTTGCAGTTTTGATCAGTCTTGCAAAAATGAGTTTGACTTAGGACAACTAGAACTTTAACTGTTTCTCTTCTTCTATTGATCAGTATTATTCCAAAAAAAAAGCTTTTTGACGCAAAAACTAATCTTGAATTATTTCAAGACTTGGGCAGTAATTTTGTAAATAGCTATAACCTTTTCTTTTTTAACCCAAACACACTAATAATTGGGCTGTTTTATCTGGTTTAAAAATGTACTATATATGTGTGTTTTAAAAACAACATTCATGAATGTATACACACTCTTTTCAGATAGTTATTATACTGCAGTTCAATGAAGTTTGTAGAGCAGTTCTGGCTAATTTCTAATTTCATTTGAGTACAGGCTTTGGTATGTGCCACATAAGAAACAAATTAACTTAAAGTTCAACTGCACTGTTTAAAAATCTATCAACTACTACAGAAATTTGGGAACCAGACACACACCAACTTATTTATCACACAAGGCATAAATTTATACCACAAAAAAGTTTATGATAATAAAAACAGAATCAAATCCTTCAAAAGAAGAAATTATGAGTTAAATTTGTATTTGTAGGTGCAGTAATCAGTGACATGACTTCTAGTTCAATCTCGAAATTTTCATTTTCATATTCAATCTTATTTTAATCAAGAGAAAATGAGTTACACAGTATCACACACCTGCATATAGCTGAATAAGCTAGTCTAGGCAGGGTTGTGAAAGAACTAATTACAAGTGTTCATGCAGACTAATTAGTTAGTATTCAATTCTGTTGAGTGTAGATGTATATTTATTTAAATAGAAATGGAAGCAAAAAGAGATAAATCTGTGACATCACTTAATTATTTTTTAGAGTTTATATAAATTCAACATATAGATGTATATTATATATATATATATATGTATGTAGGTACAGTCTGCCACGTCGTAAAGTGCTCAATACTAAATGTTAGTAGAGCAAATTATACAAGTAAATTAAATCAAAGGTGATGCATCGATTCTGTGACTCTGAGTTTCGCGCATAGGTGCTCGTCAGCGCCTACGCATAAAACTCAGAGACACAGAGAACCGATGCGTCACCTTTGATTTAATTTACTTGTATATATATATATGTATGTGAAAGTTATGGTTCCATTTTCTTCTCGTTAGAGTGCTCAATGCTTATGCAGTCTGAGTGATATAAATGAAACAAGAATGAGGAAAAATTGTTCTTTGGCCCTACAGATCTGTTTCGTGAAGGTTGAAGCCCTCACTCTTCAGGGACTGGAAGAAACTGTTTTATTGATATATATTTATCAATCATAAATAAACAACAAGGATATGGTATTTCCGCACTGCCTTTTGCCGGCATAGAGTACTTTTAAACTTGAAAGTACTTT